>JAFEMH010005705.1:0-102500 GCA_022495995.1 Adenophora triphylla var. japonica
TGAAACTTAAGCAAAATGAGCAAATAACATATCAAAATGATCACATTTGGAAGGAGATTAACAATATATCAATAAAATTTCAATCTTTACCCGAGAATCATTCATAAACACCAAGAACACTAAAGTGGGTTTTGAAGTGTTCAAGCGAAAATCATAAAATCGATTACTTTCAAATCATGCATTGATCATGAAATAAACTATAGAATGTAAATCTAGGCATGATTCACGAGCAAAACTCAACAAATTTTAGCAAAAATGGTGAAGAAACAAGTTCAAAATCATCAAAAATAAGAACTTAAAGAATACGAACGGTTTATGTTCATCCATGGCGATTTTGAAGAAATTAAGAGTTAGGGTTTAGAAGTTGTTACCATTTCCGAATTGGTTTCTTTGCCCTAGCGATGGTAGAGGCTCTTTGTCTTTTTGAAGTAGAGGCCATTGATTTTCGAGAAAAAGTTTAGAGATGGAGGTTTTGTGAAGAGTTTTAGAGAGAAAGTGAGTAGGTAAACGAGTGTGCGAGAGTTGGCGAGAAAAGATAGAATTTCACCAACTTAGGTTTATATAGGGTGAAGGGCGGGCGGTTGGTTCGGAAGAAATGATTGAAAATAAACCAAGCTGTTGCACCCTTTCACCTCTGCACCTCTCTCGATGACGGGCGACATGAGGGTTTTTAATGCTCATGTCCCCTTAGCATTAAATGCTCTTAATTTTGAAATAAACGAGGAAAAACATTTGCAAAAATACCCTTATGTCAAAAATAAGGACTAAAAAATAAATAAAGGAATTTGAACAGTTTTTTTTTTTTTTTAAATTAAGATAAGCAATAAAAATAGACGAGTTTACTTCTTGTTGAAACGCGGTTTTGATCCAAGCGGTCGAGGCGCATGAGCGGTTTGGAACTTGCGGTTTTGCATGCGGCGGTTGGATACTCTTGCGGTTTTGGCACGGGCGGTTCAACGAAGCGGTTTTGATTCCAAAAGGAATTTCAACCTAGACTCGACAAACAAGTTAGCAAATAAAAAGTATGGAATTTATTTAAGTTCAAGCATACCCATTTCTCCTACGAGAAAAGAAAATCTCTTGGAGTCAAGAGCCTTTGTGAGGATATCGGCAATGCAGTTTATGCTGTCCCCACGTACTCTAAATGGATATTCCTCTTCTCCACATGATCTTTGAGGAAATGATACTTGATATCTATGTGCTTGGTCTTGGAATGCATGACGGGGTTGTTGGAGGCGAAATTGTTGAAGTGTTGTCACACATGATGGGGCAATTCCCTTCATGGATTCCATAGTCTACCAAGCTTCTTTGCTTCATCGAAAGGATTTGGCAGCCCAACTACCGGCGGCCAATGTACTCGGCCTACGTGGTTGGCCAGCGATGCTTGCTTCTTGCTTGGCCCAAGCAACTAGTCTATTCAGGAAATGACAAGTACCACTAGTGCTTTTCTGTCAATAGTGCAAGCTGCATAATACATCTGAATAACCTACAAGATCGAAGTTCGAATCTTTGGAATACCAAAGTCAAGGTTAGTGGTTCCGGATAAATAGCGGATTATACGCTTGGCTTTGCAATAAGATGTGCTTCTCTAGGATCGGCTTGATAGCGAGCACATACACGGACACTAAACATGATATCGGGCCTACTAGCGAGTTAAGTAAAGTAATGAGCCGATCATACCTCGATATAAAGTCGATCAACTTTCTTACCTTTGAGATCCTTATCTAGCTTATTGCCGGTGGCCATAGGAGTATCATATGCTTTAGCATTTTCTAATCCAAACTTCTTTATCAACTCCTTGGTGTATTTGGCTTGGGCGAGAAAAATACCTTCTTCGCATTGCTTGATTTGAAGCCAGGAAGAATGTTAATTCTCCCGTCATGCTCATCTCAAACTTGCTTTTCATTAGCTTTTCGAAACGCTTACAAAGTAACTCATTAGTAGAACCAAAAATAATATCATCGACATATATTTGAACAAGTAAAGTATGCTCATTATATTTGGCAATAAAAAGAGTTGTATCAATTTTACCACGTTTAAATCCTTTTCTAGTAAAAATTTAGAAAGAGTCTCATACCATGCCCTTGGAGCTTGCTTAAGTCCATACAAAGCTTTACGGAGTTTGTAGACATGATTGGGAAATTTGGAGTCTTCAAATCCGGGCGGTTGGGCAACATACACGGTCTCTTGCGGTTCGCCGTTGAGGAATGCACTCTTTACGTCCATTTGATATAACTTGAAACGCTTGAAAGAGGCGTAGGCTAAGAAGATTCGATAGCTTCCAATCTTGCAAGCTGGAGCAAAGGTTTCGTCATAATCAATTCCTTCTTCTTGCCTATATCCTTGTGCAACCAACCTTGCTTTATTCCTAGTGATGCTTCCATTCTCGTCCATCTTATTCCTAAATACCCACTTAGTTCCTATCACTCCTTGATCTGAGGTCTAGGCACCAAAGTCCAGACCTTGCATCTTTCAAGCTGGTTGAGTTCTTCTTGCATTGCAACGACCCAATTGGAATCTTGGAGTGCTTCATCAATCTTCTTGGGTTCAACTTGAGATAAAAGTGAAGTATGCTCGTCATAATTTCGATCTCCTTGTTTGAACACCGGAAAACATATCACCAATCACATTTGTGAGGGGGTGGCTAGCGACTTCACGAACCTCAGGGGTAAGTCTGGTTGGGTGAGGTTTCTTTGAAGATCTTCAATTGGAACGTCGTTAGATCCTTGGCGAAGTCATGGAAGGTAAGTTGACGAAGAGGTTCTATAAGGCTGGATAGGGGAATTCTCAACTTCTTCTTCCCTAGGAGTTGCATGCGGAGTAGGAACTTCGGGTGCGGTTTCAAAGGTGCGGTTTGAGGGAATTTCGGTTGAGGGTCTTTGGATTTTGCGGTTGAGGTTCGGGTGCGGTTTGAGATGGTTCACCTGGTTCATTATGCTCAACAAAATCATCGGCAACATTTGGAGCCAAATGTGGCTCAAGGAGAGAATGCTCATCAAAAGTAACATGGACGAGACTCAACTATTTTTAAACTAGTTTTATTGAAAACACGAAAAGCTTTTGAATGTTTAGCATACCCAACAAAAATACCTTCGTCGGCTTTAGCTCCGAATTTACCTCTATTTTCTCTTCCGTTGTAGAGGACAAAACATTTGCGGCAGATCTTGAAGAATGCAATGTTGGGGGTTCTTCCTCGCCAAAGCTCATAGGGAGTCTTGTTATAGGTTTTGTTGATGAGGGAGCGGTTACGAGTGAAGCATGCTTTGTATTGATTGCTTCGGCCCAAAAATGCGAGGTAGCTTCGCTTCGAGATATCATTGTTTTTCCGGCCTCAATCAACGTCCTATTCTTCCTTTCCACAACCCCATTTTGTTGTGGAACACCAGTGATTGAAAAATTGTGATCAATCCCGTGGTCATCACAATCTTGAGCAACACCATTGTTCTTAAATTCTGTTCCATTATACGATCGAACACTAACGATGTCATCTTCTTTTTGAGTTTGGAGCCGTCTAAAAGTGCGGTGAGAATCTCATAGCGATCATCTTTGGAAATCATCATCTCAACCGCGTATATCTTGAGTAATCATCCACCACCACTAAGGTATATCTATTTCCTCCAATGCTTTGGCGGTGGTTACGGGTCCAAACAAATCTATGTGAAGCGGTTGTAAGCATCTTGAAGTTGATGGAGCGGTCTTCTTTGGTGAAAGACGACGCGGGCTTACAGTTGGCATGCCTTTGCATTTCTCTGGATGGTGGTCGGCCACTTTGGGTAAACCACGAACGAGGTTTTCCACTACCAATCTTTGCAAGATACTTGAAGTTCAAGTGGCTCAACCTCTTGTGCCATAGCCCAACTATTTTCGCTCACATTCTTAGCTACAAAACGAGAGATTAGTAATACTACATGCGGGAATTTAGATCGATAATGTAAATATTACTCTTACGAATCCACTGTGAGTAGGGTGACGCCGGAAATGCTATCTTTGATAAAGCGGTTTGATGACGTGAAGTTGCAAAGCATTCCTTTGTCGCAAAATTGAGAAATTGAAAGGAGGTTGTGCTTGAGTCCTTCAACAAGAGAAACCTTCTCAATGGTTAGGTTTCCTCTCCTTATAACACCATATCGATGGTCTTGCCTTTGTTGTTGTCACCAAAGGTTACGGACGGACCACTTGCTTCAACGACATCTTCAAGTAAAGATCTATCTCCAGTCATATGTCTTGGCAACCAGCTTTGTCGAGATACCATTCATTATCCTTGGAGTGACCGGCCATGAAGCGAGAGGACCTGAAATGTAAACATTAAGAACGAGGTCCCCCTTTATTCCTTGGGTCTGAAGTTAGCAACCCTTTACGACCCACACCTTGCTTGACGAAGGAGGTTTACTCTTCTGGCATTGGATGTGAACCGCAAAAGGCATTCTGCAGCCTTGTGACCTAAACCATCACACACAGAACATTTATAATAGCTACAATCTTCATGAGGTTTTACTAACTCCTTACTCTTCTTAGGAGTTGCATGCGGTTTGGGACAAGGAAGCGGTTTGGGAGGAGCGGTTCCAGCTAAGAGTCCAGCTGAGATAAAGGGAACAGGCTTTGGTTTGATCACGTATTTCCTGGGAACGCTATTCCTGCTTTTGAAGGCAGGAGGAGCGGTCGAAGAAGATGCGCGGTCGGACACAGGTTAGCGACACCACCTTTTCCACCAGGAGCGGTTGGAGCAGGTATGCGACCAATTCCATAAGCCATTTCCTCTTCAGCTGCCTCCACAGAATCCTTAGGTTTCAACATAGAATTCTTTCCATATTGCTTTCCTTTTGGGTAGACATAATTAATTTGTCGTCCTTTACCCTTTCCTTTAGCATGCTTCCCCTTAGGAATTTCTTTAGTTAGTTCCAAAATTTCCTCATCATTTTCACTCGAGGATGCAGACTTCTCCTCTTCCTCAGATCCAAAACCTAGGCCTTCCTTAATTCCAGGAGAAACTTGGGAGTCCATGATTTTATCCTTGGTGGATTGAGACTTGAGCCACGAATCAACAATCTTTTGGAGATCGTTGATTTGGGTTACCAAGTCATCATTCCGGAGTTGAAGTGCAGCAACCTTAGTTTCAAGGATGCGGTTACGATCGGCAAGAGGAGTCATACTTCGATTTGGTCCTTAAGATTTGAAATTTCGGACTTCATCACGGTTTTCTCCGTCTTGTACGATTAAGTTCATCATGAGCTAAGCTTAAGGCTTTCTTAAGATTAGAGAATTGATGGATCACCATTTCAGCTTCCTTGAACATCCTTTCATGTTCCATGGGAGAAACCTCTTCCACCACCTTTTTTAAAATTTTCTTCTTTGGAATTGTTTTTGAAGGTGGAGCATTTGTAGGAGGAAAAATGGGACGTGAATACGAGCAATTTCCTATCTTAATGCTAGGAGTAAGTTTGATATCATCATCCAATTTAAAATTTGGAAGTTTTGTAGAAACCTCTTTTTCTTCCATATCTTGCGACTCGATTGACTCGAGAATCGACTCATCGGAAGCGTACGCAATTAAGTAGAGATTAACCTCTTCGGTTTCATCATCACTTCCATCATCGAATCTGTTTCAATCCAAGTAGCCAATTCCTTGGAATTCTCTTCCTCCTCGGCAACCATTCCACTTGCGACGAGAAAATTTTGCGGGAGAGGTTTTCTTTTCATGTATTCATATTTAGGTTGTGGACACTCGGATGCGAAGTGACCGGGGTTTTCTACAATTTTAGCAAACTAGATCACTCTTTTTCTTTGTATCTCCGGCCTTAGAAAACGTTGCGGGAGGTTTGCCTTTTGAAAATGATTTTGTGAAAGGTTTTGAAGATTTTCTAAATTTTTGGAATCTTTTCACAAACATGGCAAAATCATCATCATCAATCTCGATGAGTGATGAGGTTGATATGGAAGGATCGGTGGTTTGGTTGGATGTAGATGGTTTCTCCTCATGTTCCACGACGGACATGGATAGCGATTTGGTTTTCCCTTCAATCTCTTCAATATGATTTAATTTTAATTCATAGACTCTAAGATTGGCGTACAAGTTACTTAACGACCAAGTACCCAAAACTTTGGAGTCTTCTAAAGAGGTAGCCTTATTTACCCATTTAGAACCTAAAGCAGATAGGAAAGTCATATTGATTTCCTTATCGGTTAAAGTTTTGCCAAGAGATCTACACGCATTAACTACCTCAACATATCGGTCGTAGGTTTGGCGCTTGAGGTTTCGTTGGATTTTTACGTTGAAGTTGTTGTATGATCTTTCAACAACATATAATTTGCTTTCCTTGCATTCGTCATCACCTTCGAGGTAGCTCTCAATGGCATCCCACATCTGCTTTGCGGTTTTGAGGTACATCACTTTCTGTAGAGTTGATACGGGGAGGGTTCCAGAAATGATGTGCTTAGCCTTGCTGTCCAAGGCAACTAATCTCTTCTCTTCATCCGACCACTCTTCTTTTGGCTTTTTGACCTCTGGAATTGTTGCACTAGTGGTTGCATCTGTGTTGGCCTTCATTGGAACTAACAGGCCATTGATCACGCATTCCACTAGCATTTCATCGATGGTTTCCAAATGAATAAGCATTCGGCACTTCCAGATGTCGAAGTGGTCTTCGTCCAAAATTGGAATGTGTGAATAGTTAACAGTTGTCATTGTCTTTGTATTTGCCATATCGAATCGGCACACAAGTTGTTAAGCTTGAAAAACAGTAGTTTTAAAAATGTGTTTTGCTTTGATACCACTTGTTGGTCCCAAAGGTGACAACAAGGGAGAAAATACAGCTAGAGGGGAGGTGAATAGCTGTAATAAATTTTTCGCCCTCAATTTAAAACTAATCCTCTATACTTACAAAACCGCTTGCAGTGTAAGAAACTGCAAGTAGAGTTATAAAATGCACAGCGGAATAATGAAGTTACAAAGCGGTTTTGAGAGAGGCGGTTTTGCAAAGCGGTTTGATAGTGCGGTTGTCAGAAGGTGCAGTTTGCAAAAAGTGAGGTTTTGACAATGTTAACTCCACACACAATTTCACAATAAGGATAACTATATAAAGATCAAACAGAGACATAGATAAATAATTAGCAAGCACAGAAAATATAAATGCAGTAAAGTATATGAACAAGCTATTTGGAGTGGTTCAATCGATAAACGATCTACGTCCACTACCAAGATAGTTAGTCTTGGATTTCTAAGAGAGATTTTATATTGAGTATTTGAGAGATTACAAAGTACAATAAAATCTTTTCTATGAAGAACAAATCCTAGACTATAACCAGTGTATCTCAAATGAATAAACTATGTGTTTAAATAAGTGAGGTGTGTGTGTGTTCAAGATCAAGGCTCTTTAAATCTGTGAGATGTAGAGCTCAATGATTCTTGAATGTGTTGAGGCTTGATTTCTGGGCTGAGGAATATTTCTTGAAGTATGAAGATGAAGATTCAAAGGACTTTTGAATTTCTGGGCAGAGCTTCAACTTCTCATGAACACAGCAATTTCTCAAGATTCAAGCAATCTTCAAATGGTGAAGATTAGGGGTATTTATACCCAAGCATCAAGAAACTAGCCGTTGGATACAGCTGTTGTAAGGACAGTACTTGATGCAATCCCATTGGTCCACAGCAACCACTTTTGTCCTTTGGAACTGTTGATGCAGGTAAAGCTGATCAGACCTCAGCAATCAAGGTGGTTAGGACATCTGTCACCTTTTCAAGATCCTTGCAGATCTTGTCTGAAAAGTAGTCACGTGACAAGATATGGTAGTTGACTTTTGATATTGCTGACGTGGATTCCAACGGTCAAAAGAGGTTCACTTCAAGTAGCCAATCATTGGAGCGGTTCTGGAGAAAGGCGGTTTGACATGAAAGCGGTTTCACCAGAAGAAGGGTTTCCAAGAGTGCGGTTTGCACTTTTGGGATACAGGCGGTTTCAAAAATAGGGGATTACAAGGCAGTTAGGCTACAAGCGGTTCTGCCAAGCGGTTCCTTGATAGGCGGTTTTGAAACCTCAGAACTGCAATCCTTAGGTCCAATGATTCTTGAGCCAATCTTCAAGCCTAAATTTAACCTATTCTATAAAATGGACTTAGCTAAAAAATTGAAGTCTAAGCTTCATTACATAGGGTCCTAAAGTCCTTAAAATAAATAGGAGGTTATGGTATCAATCAAATCTAATACAAAATAGGAGGGTTAAAAACATGCATACCCAACAGCTCTAAATGACTAAAGCGGCACATCGGTCAAGACCAAGGAATCCTCCTCGGCCTAATGACTCGAAACAGGCAAATTTGCCAAACATCTAGAACCGAGCTAACCTCCTCGTTCTACAATATCAAAGGTACGAGATGATCTTCCTCGGCTTCCCCAAGTTTATACTAAAGCAATAAATGAAGACAAGTCCTCCGTGCCAGGAACCGGGATGGTGACTTGTTGGGTTGAGCTTCCTCCTCGACATTAGACTCCTCGGCCTGCGCCACGGTATCAGCCTCATCGTCTTCTGCCATGCCAGGATTCGGGATGGTGACTTGTTGGGTTGAGCTTCCTCCTCGACATTAGTCTCCTCGGCCTGCGCCACGGTATCAGCCTCATCATCTTCTGCCATGCCAGGATTCGGGATGGTGACTTGTTGGGTTGAGCTTCCTCCTCGACATTAGTCTCCTCGGCCTGCGCCACGGCATCAGCCTCATCGTCTTCTGTCTTGCCAGGATCCGGGATGGTGACTTGTTGGGCTGAGCTTCCTCCTCGACATTAGTCTCCTCGGCCTGCGCCACTGCGTCAGCCTCATCGTCTTCCGCCGTGCTAGGTACCTCATCCTCAATCCATCCAATGGTGGAGTTGATATTTTGGTGATCGGTAGGAGGAATCCAATAAAGGGGTTCCCAAGGTGAATCAGACATCGTGGACTGCGCATCATCATTGTACAAATTAGATGGACAACTGAAGCGACACTTTGCCACGTTGACGCCCTTTCATATTCGTATAAGGCCGAGGTAGAGCATCACTTCCTACTCGGCATAGTCGAGCTAGAAAGTCGGGGGCCACTGAACAGTATAAACCTAAGTACGATCATGGGCTTGTCCGGGCAAGGCCCAAGTGGATGGGGCCCTAAACATAATCCCAAGTATGATGTATGAGGAAGGGAATAGGCTTCTCTTCCTTCCTCGAACCAAGCTTTCTCGTCGTTCCCCTAGATCGACCTAGACTTAGTAGGCGAAATGACCAAGTCTCAATGACAAGGTGAGCCCCCTTGACGACGAGGAGACAATGACGAGGTGACCTCCCTCCAAGGACGAGGACGAGGAGACATCCCTCCGACGAGGACCCTGAAATATTGACGACCTAGTCAGTGACGAGGAGCCTCTCTCCCCGGCTCACGTGACGAGGACGAGGAAGCCTCCCTCCAAGGACGAGGACGAGGAGCCTCTCTCCCCGGCTCACGTGATGAGGACGAGGAGGCCTCCCTCCAAGGACGAGGACGAGGAGCCTCTCTCACCTACTCAAGTGACGAGAACGAGGAGGCCTCCCTCCAAGGATGAGGACGAGGAGCCTCTCTCCCCCGGCTCGTTCCCTCCCCGGCTCATCATGGACCGAGACGACCATGTATGACGAGGAGAGGAAAGTTCGCACCTCGGCATTTCCTCAAATGACGAGGAGAGAGAATCATTCATCCTGGCATATTCCCATGTCGGCCAATCATCAAATGACGAGGACGAGGAGGCCTCCCTCCAAGGACGAGGACGAGGAGCCTCTCTCCCCCTGCTCAAATGACGAGGTCGAGGAGGCCTCCCTCCAAGGATGAGGAGCCTCTCTCCCCCGGCTCGTTCTCTCCCCCTGCTCAAATGACGAGGATGAGGAGCCTCTCTCCCCCTGCTCAAATGACGAGGACGAGGAGGCCTCCCTCCAAGGACGAGGAGCCTCTCTCCCCCGGCTCATCATGGACCGAGACGGCCATGTATGACGAGGAGAGGAAAGTTCGCACCTCGGCCTATCAGCATATGACGAGGAGAGGAGTTCTTGCTCCTCGGCATTCCGGCTAGCAGATCATACAATCCTATTCCAACAAGGATTCAGCAGTTATGATCCAATCAGGATTGTAACCACCAACACCAATTCAAGTCAAACAATGACTCCTTAACAGATATAATTCTCTTAGGATTATATCTTATCTCTTTACAAGTTCACTTCAACATGGATTCTATCAATCCATCCATATAAATACAAGCCCTATGGCTCATTATTTGGTACGTTACTTTTTACAATACATAAACTCTGTCAATTTAGTTTCTTACATACAAACCGTGAACTTACTCTCACGCCGAAGAGCCTTTAGCCGGATCCGCCCCGGCTTAGTTTACGTGTTTTCTCTTATTTTCAGGCCTTGCAATCTCCGGAGCATCCGAACGCTTGGATTTGGGCTGATTTGACGATTTTGGCTTCATCAATTATAATTACTCAGATTCCTTATTCAATTCTTATTTCAACATCTTCTTTTGATTTTCATATTGAAATAAAAATATAAATAAATTCTAAAAAGAAAAAACGTTAAATCAAAATAATAAAGTATTTAAAAAAAAAACATCTTCTCTAAAATTTGCATATATCCGGGGGCGGATCTGTTAAGGAACCAGCGGAGCGACGGCTCCCAATGAAATTTCAAAAAAAAAAAAATTGATATTTTGTTTATTATATATATTTTTGTTTTAGAAAGGCATATAATTTTTGATGGCCTATCGGTACTGCAGTCTCTGTTTTTCATGGAAGTTCCATGTTCGAAACTCCCCAGGCTTTCTCCTTCGGCTTCTCAATTTTTGTAACAAGTTTACTAAAAACCCACTTTGGTTCTTTTAATATCCACTCTTAAAATGTCATATAACTATAACTAGTACTAACCCCCCGTGCGGACCTAAAAAAGTACCCCCATCAAATACTAATTTGTGCTAGAAATATTGAGAGATGTCGATTGCATCAATGTATGCTTTACATTTTACACACCACCACCACCGACATACGAAAATATTTCAAATATCCTTAAAAGTACAAAAAAAAGAAAATTTTATGAATAATACAAAGATATCAATTACAGTATACTAATTAAGAAATTAATGACAGTCTAAGAACTTGGACTGACTTCAATTAATTATTATCCGAAACCACCATAAAGGAATCTTTAAAAATCATGCAACTTGATTTCCTCCTTGTTCAACATACAGAGGCAAAAATGTAAACCCATTCTTCTCTGATAGCTGAGGCTAAGGAGCAGAAAGAGGGCGTCATCATCATGAAGAGACCTTTCTATGACTTTTAAACCTATCGCAATTTAGATACACGCTGATGGTGCGATTTAATTAAATTATATAATGCATTGAAGTTCACGAATATACCCCGTGTTGTCTCAGCGCATCACTCATGTAGCTGCAAGAAGTTGCAATCACGAAGGGTTTCATGCTATCCAATTGTTATACACCTGCCCAAATTCAAGAAGAATCTTAAGCAAAGTGGTGCACTAAGAAAGAAGAAATATATTTAAAATTAAGGTTAAAATGGCTAAGAGCAATTTTTGGCTAACAAAAAGTTGCTTGCATTGGTCATCATGCCCCATAAACAATCGTGGATGTTTTATATGCCTACTTACTTATAAACCAAAGCATAAAAACAACAAAAAAAAAAAGTAGAAAAATCATTTCGGGACGAGGAAGTAAGTTCCCATTCGTCGAACAAATATATGTACACCACGAAAAAATATTTACAATTTGAAGTCAATTATTTTTATTTTATTTTAGCAATAATGTTTCAACTTTCAGAAATAAAAACAATCTTTTTAAAAATACTTATATAATCAAATAACAAAATAAAAATATATAGTATATAATTAACTTACAACATCATTATTTTTATATTATATTATTACTCAATGGAAAACACCTTTAGTCTTTAGATATATAAAAATAAATGACTTGCATTAGGGGGGGGCTAATATCAGCCGTTGGATGTAAGGAATTAAAAAAAATGAAAATCAATTTTAGAAACCGCCTAATATCAGCCGTTGAATGTATTTTTTTACATTGAATCTCAGCCACCACTTATGGAGAGGAGTGGGGCAGTTCAAACAAAGTGGGGAAGGAGGAGGAATATAGGCCGTCCGATCAATTTTTCAACTTTGAATCTCAGCCACCACTTATAAGAGGCTAAGAGGCAATTATTACCTTCCTCTCTATTGTATTATAGACTAGTATTCGTGTACCCGTGCCAATGGCACGGGAACGTTACAAAATTGATTAGTACTAAAATGACAGTTTTGTGTAAAATCCAACATTAAATTATAGAGATAGAATTGAATTACACAATGATATCAAGTTGAAGACCGAAGAACCCTTCCAATAGCAACATAAAATTGCAACTGACAAAGTATGTCAAACAAAAAAAAAGAAGGAAAAGAAAAGAAAAGAAACCTTTAAATTAAAGAAATAAGTAAACTATATATTGAAATCTCTATCCTAAAAAATCAGGTAGCCAATAATCCCAACTATATACAGCTAATCTGAATCATCTCATTTAATCCATTTGCTTGATTTAGATTCGCTTTAGGGTTCATGGACACGTACTCTCGTAAGTCCACTGCACATAAAAAACCTTAAAGACCTTGATGTTATTGTGGAGTTGATGACAACAACAAATCAATCTTCTTAAAATACACCCATTTATACTTCTTTTTGGGTGTGTCTACATGGTTTGTCTTCTTCCTTTTTCACCTCCATTGCTTCTCCATCTTCTGCAGAAAACAAACACTCTAAAAATTCCAACTTTATCCTCACAAACATAACAACACTCATCCCCATTTTGTTGGGTTTTATGGGTCCATGCGCAGCGAAATTAAGCATCAAATTAACACAAAACCCAAAGCCCTAAGATCCGTTCTATACGATTAAATTGAATTCCTATGAGATAGAATTTACCAACCTTAATTGCCTTCCGGTCTTGAGCTATCGAACAGTTTATTGGTGTGATTTTGAATCACAATCTTCGATCTTCAAAAACCTTTCAATCTTCGGATTGGAACTCTAGGCCTTGATCGTCAAACGAGCGAATACCCTCTATTGTTGTATACACACGTAAGAATGAACCAAGAACGGTTCTTGAGGATTGCTAGATCCTTAAACCCTTAGGAAGAATATTGAGAGAACTTTTGTTGTAATTTTCCTTTGGAAAATTTCGGCTGGCTTAATTAGGGTTTACAGACTGCATATTTATACTACCTTAGTATTGATATTAGTTTCCTAATCATATTAGGAAATTGTCTGCTAAACCGCATCAGCCTTGTTGTGTCGCACGACCACAAGCAGCCTATGGGCAAGTTATGTCGCGCGGTACAACAAGGCATATCAGGAACTCTTCAATCATTCTTCCTTTGGTTTAACCAATTCATTCTAGTTGTGTGTGACCCAATAGGATTATATTATGTTGGCAATGAGCTCGATCATATCGATCCTCATAAGACATAAGCGGACTCTAGCAAGCCATTATGTCTACCCAAATAATATAACGTAAGAGTTCACATTTCCAATGGTACACTTCCATTTCTCCCTTTGTCTCACGATGTTATATTGAACACAAGTCATGGTCCTCGTCAACTTGTATTTGTTCAATGCTTTCTCGATCTTGAGTATAATGATAATCTAATCATATTGGGGTGTGGCCACACGCTTTTCATCATTATCACTCATCGAGGGGCCCAAGCAAAACATCTCTCTTTCGAGGGACAAATTCCATCTTGACTTATCATCCTTCCCATCATGAATCCGATCATGCAAAAGATAGTCTTTATAAATATCGTGTTAAGATATCGTTTGACTAAAATCAAACATGACTTTCATCATATGTAAGGTCATGATAATCTCAGGTCTAGAGACTAAATGAAGTGACCATATGAGATTTAATTATGACATTTGACCATGACATAAATTTCATACGGGTCAAGTTCAGTCACTTGTTTTCTAACAAGTACCCACAATTTCAATGTGTATCTCTATGCATATAATCATCATATGATTATCCATTGACAATTATACTAATTATTCTCTTAATAATCAGGGACGGAGATTATTACAATAAATATGCAAATTATATAATAATCAAATAATAAACTTAAACGATAAAGATGATACATAACGGTTTTCAGTTAAACATAACTAAAGCCTAGGGCATTACACCAACAGTCTCCCACTTGCACTAGGCTCCATTTATGTATCGAATACTCATGGATCTAACATGACCATCATGCTTCTGCCTGTGCGAGGGTCTTTGTAAGTGAATCCCTTATGTCATCATCGGTTGATACTTTGTATATCTTAACGTCTTCTCATTCTTTCCGAATTCCTCGAAGAATGTCTAAGTGAGCATTTGGATTGCTGTTGTCATCTTGGTTCCATTGTTTGCACAAATGGCACCACAATTGTCACAACAAAAGTTTCACTGATTAGTGATACTTTGATCCAAACTGCCTCTTTTAGCCACATCATATGTTGCTAAAATTCGGCCTTAGTAGTAGAATCGACTACAATTTCTGCTTGGAACTCTTCCAATCAAAACTGCACCTCTAATAAGCATAAACACAAATCCTAATTGCGATTTTAAATTAACTTTGTCAGTTTGGAAGCTAGCATCTATGTAACCCTTACAACGAGATTAACTTCCAACCTTTCAAACACCAAGAACGTATCCTTAGTTCTTCTTAAGTTCTTAAGGATCATCTTGACTACCATCCAATGGTTTACATCAGGATCATATTGGTATCGACTCATCATGCTCAAAGCATATGAGACGTCGGGTCTAGTACAAGTCATGACATACATGACAGATCCAAATGCCGGAGCATATAGAACTTCATTCATTCTCCTTTTGCTCATCAATTGTCATAAGACAATGAGTATTGCTAAGGGAAAAATACCATGACCCATTGACAAGCCACTTTTCTTAGACTCTTCTAAGAACCTTGTCAATGTAAGTATTTTGACTCAAAACAATTTATCCTTTTAGATCTATCTCTATAGATCTTGATGCCAAGGATGTAAGCGGCTTCACCCATATCATTCATTGAAAAACTTTTCCTTGACCAAGACTTGACAGTCTTAAGTGTCGGAACTTCGGTTTTCCAATGAGCAAGATATCATTGTAATAAAACAATAGAAACAATACTACGCTCCCACTGAATTTCATGCATACACAAGGTTCATCTTCGTACTTGATGAAGTCAAACTTTTGACCGATTCATCAAAATGAAGATTCCAATTTCTTGAAGTTTGCTTCAACCCATCTCATGGACTTTTGCAACATGCATACTTTATTAGAATTTCTCGGATCGTCAAAACTTCGGGTTGTGTACTATAAACATCCTTAGTAATCTTTTCAATTAAAGAAAGCCTTTTGACATCCAATTGTCATATCACATAGTCACAATATGTGATAATGGCAATTGAAATTCCAACAGACTTTGGCATTGTAACTGGCAAAAAGGGTTCCATCATAGTCACTACTATGAATTAACCTAAATTCCTTTGCTACAATCCTTAGTCACTAAAGTACACACCTTCCCATTCATGTCGGTCTTGAAAACCTACTTGCACCCTTTAGTTTTTACACTTTCAGGTAGCTCTATCAAGTTCCAAACTTGATTGTCAAACATGGATTGCAATTCGAACTCCATGGTTCCTAACCATCTATCCAAATTAGGAGTGGACATCGCCTCAAGATAGGAAGTAGGATTGTCATTCTCAATGACTTCCACTTCACTACTTTCCGATACAAGAAATCAATATTTCTTAGGTTCAGATTGTAACCTATCCGATCTACGGTGGACTTGTGCATCTTGAACCGTTTCCACAACTTCATTGTGAACTTGGTTCCATCTCTACTCTTGGTTTCATATTATTTTCGGGTTCTTGAACCTTTCAAGATTAATTTTACTCCCACTAGATTCTTTATTGAGAAACTATTTCTCAAGAAATAAATCGTGTAGAGCAACAAACGTTTTGTTCTCTTTGCGGTTGTAAGATTAATTTCCGAAAATAACTTTGTCAAATTTGGTGCTAACTTATAAGAGACAAGTCTCTTTACATAAGACTCGCAACCCCAAATCTTCATGAAAGACAAACTAAATTTTCTTTCATGCCACATCTCATGTGGGGACTGAGGAACCGATTTAGTAGGGACTCGATTCAGTGTAACCGCATTATCTCTAATGCATATCCTCAAAAAGAAATAGGAAATACTAATTGACACATCAACGAACGAATCATGTCCTACAAGGTTCAATTCTTCCTTTCAGACACACCATACAATATGGTGTTCCGGGTGGAGTCAACTCTGAAACGATTTCATAGTTTTGAGATGATTGTCAAACTCTTGGCTCAAATATTCACCACCTTGATCTAATCAAAGTACTTAATAGTTTTGCCAAGTTATTTTGTACTTCATCTTGAAATGTTCGAAACATCTCAAATGATTCACCTTTCGACTTCATCAGATAGACATCGTCATATCTAGATAAGTCATTAGTGAAATGTGATGAAATACCGAAATCCTCCCCTAGCAATGCTGCTTAATGGTACACCTACATCTCATGTATAATGACCAATAAGTCACTAGCCCTCCCACTACTCTTAGTGTAGGGTGGTTTGGTCAATAATCCCAATAAACAAGATCCACATTCCTCAAATGATTCATCGTCATATGAGTCTAAAAGTCCATGTTAATGGAGTTTAGATATATGTTTCTTATTTATCTGATCAAGCCGGCAATGCCATATGAACTCGTTGTTCATATTATTCGGTTTAGATTTCCATTTATATTATAGATATCTTCAATATTATTTTGTTTCTCAACATCAAGGATATGAAGACCATTCAATGACATATGCAATACAATAAGGCATATCATTAAATAAATATAAAACATCTTATTGAAAATAAGAAAATTATATCCTTCATCATCCATTTAAGAAACGGAAATAATACTCCCACTCAAATTCGAAATGTAGTCATACTTGTTTAAAACAAGTACTACTTCACAAGGTAAAGTGACTTCATAAGTCCCTATGGCTAATGTAGCAACCCTTGCTCCATTCTTATGCATAGGTTTAACTTACCTTCTTTGAGTAGCTTTCTATTCTTTGTTCCTTGCACATTTAAACAAATGTGGGATTCAATCCGGTATCATATACCCAAGAACAAGAAGTCGAAAGGAAAATATCTATCATATAGATACTTGAAGTAGTAGCAATCATATTGCCCTTCTTCACCTTTTAGGCCTTCCTATTAAGCCTTGCAACTATGCTTCCAATGTACAATCTTATTGCAATGGTAGCAAACTGCATCCTTTTGAGACACTTTGGGTTTAGTCTTTTCGGCTTTGACAACTTTTGTCCTAGGTTTAGCAACCTTTGCTTTACCTACTTTATGTTTCCTTTTAAACCCCTTTCTTGTGTTAACCATTAACACAATCATCCTTCTCTTGCCTAGCTAGCACTTTAGAACATTTCCTTTGTGCGTTTTGCTAGAAGAAAAGCAGTTTCCACTTGTTCAAGATTCTTCATAAGAGCCCTTAAACATGGTGGCAATTACAAGGCAAGCAATATTGTCAGAATCATCAATATGTTTCTAATGTTGCTTCCTTATTTGCCATTTGCAACATTTGCAGTAGGTTCAGTAGGAATGGATTCATCAAGAACGTACACATTTGCCTAAGAATCATTCTTTAGGCTTCTGATTCAATCAGAATTATCTGTATCGTTCCTTCCGAACTTTGTCCTTCATAAGGACGAATCACAATTATCATTATGTAATGCTACTTCTACAACAAAATATACAAATTATATGAACACATATCAATACCAACACATTTATCATCTAAGAGCAAATAATGTATTTTACAAATATTCCTACTAAATCATACACCTTCAAATGCAAATAAGCATAATATGCATTTACTGGGCTAAGATCCAACTTTAATTTAATCTCAAGTACGCTATGGCGCACCGCTCAAGATTAAACTAATTAGGTAGAAAACATCAATCATATCGTATATGACTCTTAGGGCTAAGATCCAACTTTAATTTAATCTCAAGTACGCTATGGCGCACCGCTCAAGATTAAACTAATTAGGTAGAAAACATCAATCATATAGTATATGACTCTTAGGTCTTTTATGAGATTTATTTAAGACATCATATGTCTAAGCATATTTTAATCTCATCTTATGCCTTGGGTCCAAAACCATTTTGATAACCCAATTAAGTTCATCCACTTTAAACGTATAGGAACCACCATTTCCTCATCTTGCTCACAAACGGAATAGAATCAAAGCACCTTGCTATGGCAAGCCCACCCAAAACTATTCGAGTGGTCTCAAGTGTTTTAATCATGGATTGGCATAAAGAACTTAAAAGTTAAATGAAGGTTCTTTAAAGCAGATTATAAGCATATCAACAAAGATAATCATAATATACACCAGGTAAGTTCCCAAGAAAATAGGTGAGCCACAAGGACTGCTTAAGTACCAAATCTTCCTTCGATAGAACTCTCCTAGACATGCACAACTTAGAATACCAATTTGAATGCAACATAATCAATACTTTGTATACTGACTTGTTTCTCACAAACAATCAGACTCATAAACTGACTTGTTTCTCATAAACAATCAGAATCCTTCAAATTTTGCGTGAACTGACTTGTTTCTCATAAACAATCAGAAAATCAAAATTTAATGTTTCAACTAAACATTTAGGAAATCACAATTCAATGTTTCAACTAAACATCTAATAAAATTCTTAACACTTAAGAACAAATAATTCATGCATCGCAATAATTAATAAAACCATTTAAATTAATTAAGCATGCATAAATAATGAATTAATCTAGCATGGCCCTATAAATTAATTTCCAGAAATTTATAGCATCCAAATTAATACAGGAACAAATCAGATTATCAACATAATCACAGATCAGCAAGAAAAATCAACAAACAGAATCTGCCCAGATTTGGCAAGTTTTGTCGCGTGACAGAAACTTCCATAGGGCTAGAACTGTCGCACGATCAGACAAAACCAACTGACTTTCCATGGCTAATTCTGTCGCGTGACAGCGGCCGACTCTGTCGCGCGACATAGGCCAACTATGTCGCGTGACAAGAGTTGCCAGATTTCCAGATTTTTCAAAACTTCAATCAATTCCAATCATAAAGCAATTAAATCATATAAAACATCCTTTTAACATATTTAATCTAACATAATCAGAAAACGATTTTCATATTGTTTCACAAACAATAGTAATTCTACCGCATACAAAACATGCAATAAGCATATAAACAATTTATATCTTAATCTTAGCATGCCAATTCAAACTTAACCATACGAACGGGGCTCTGATACCACTGTTGGGTTTTATGGGTCCATGCGCAGCGGAATAAAGCATCAAATTAACATAAAACCCAAAGCCCTAAGATCCGTTCTATACGATTAAATTGAATTCCTATGAGATAGAATTTACCAACCTTAATTGCCTTCCGGTCTTGAGCTATCGAACAATTTATTGGTGTGATTTTGAATCACAATCTTCGATCTTCAAAAACCTTTCAATCTTCGGATTGAAACTCTAGGCCTTGATCGTCAAACGAGTGAAGACCCTCTATTGTTGTATCCACACGTAAGAATGAACCAAGAATGGTTCTTGAGGATTGCTAGATCCTTAAACCCTTAGGAAGAATATTGAGAGAAATTTTGTTGTAATTTTCCTTTGGAAAATTCCGGCTGGCTTAATTAGGGTTTACAGACTGCATATTTATACTACCTTAGTATTGATATTAGTTTCCTAATCATATTAGGAAACTGTCTGCTAAACCGCATCAGCCTTGTTGTGTCGTACGACCACAAGCAGCCTATGGGCAAGTTATGTCGCGCGGTACAACAAGGCATATCAGGAACTCTTCAATCATTCTTCCTCTGGTTTAATCAATTCATTCTAGTTGTGTGTGACCCAATAGGATTATATTATGTTGGCAATGAGCTCGATCATATCGATCCTCATAAGACATAAGCGAACTCTAGCAAGCCATTATGTCTACCCAAATAATATAACGTAACAGTTCACGTTTCCAATGGTACACTTCCATTTCTCCCTTTGTCTCACGATGCTATATTGAACACAAGTCATGGTCCTCGTCAACTTGTATTTGTTCAATGCTTTCTCGATCTTGAGTATAATGATAATCAAATCATATTGGGGTGTGGCCACACACTTTTCATCATTATCACTCATCGAAGGGCCCAAGCAAAACATCTCTCTTTCGAGGGACAAATTCCATCTTGGCTTATCATCCTTCCTATCATGAATCCGATCATGCCAAAGATAGCCTTTTATAAATATCGTGTTAAGATATCGTTTGACTAAAATCAAACATGACTTTCATCATATGTAAGGTCATGATAATCTCAGGTCTAGAGACTAAATGAAGTGACCATATGAGATTTAATTATGACATTTGACCATGACATAAATTTCATACGGGTCAAGTCCAGTCACTTGTTTTCTAACAAGTACCCACAATTTCAATGTGCATCTCTATGCATATAATCATCATATGATTATCCATTGACAATTATACTAATTATTCTCTTAATAATTAGGGACGGAGATTATTACAATAAATATGCAAATTATATAATAATCAAATAATAAACTTAAACGATAAAGATGATACATAACGGTTTTCAGTTAAACATAACTAAAGCCTAGGACATTACACCAACACATTTAACTATAGAGAAATAAGCAGAAAAATATATGGATATAAACTTTTTCTAACTCTTTCTTTATTCTTGTAGTGACAACTATTAACGAAAAATCCACTTTGATCAATGAAACATAACATTATTATGAATCGATAAACCTAACAATTTCAAATGAATTACAAAAAAAGGTACTACCTCTGTCCCAAAATTAATGATCAATTTTAGACCACATAACTTAGCATAAATTGATCATTACAAACAGATCAATTAAGTGCAAACATGTGAAATAAAGGGATATCGTACCCGACGATGCTTTCAGAAATAGGAGTTTTAAAATATGAAGAATTCAAATATTTATTATCTGTAACTCACAAACAAACATAGAAAAACATGAATCTAAAATGGTGTATGTATGTTAGTGGGAGTGTACGGACCGCAAAGCATGAAAACGTTAAAAAAAATGCACTCCATAAAGAGCAAAAAAATAAATGAACCTGAAATCCGGGGGTGGTGCTGAAGATGGATTAACATCGTTTGAGAAAGCCGGTGGAGAAGAGACGCAACTTCTTCCACTGGTAATCATTTTGTTTAGATGAAATTGGATTCAATGAAAACTGCAAATTAAGAAAGAATACTCAAAGTGAGGGCTGCCTGCGAGGGGCGGGGTTGGTGAGTGAATGAAGTGTATCATCCCTCACATTTACTCCAAATATACCCCCCCTCACATAAAACTACCACTAAGCAACCTCCAACATCCAAATAATCGACTCTTAAACTCTCACAAATTTAAACTAAATAATTTTGAAATGCCAATGTGGGTTGCATTACTGATTATCCAACTTTCTGGGTTTTTGCAAGAGGACAACCATTTTTTTTTAACTTAATAGGAGAGCATAAAAACTATTGTGGTTTCCAGGGAGTATGAGATGAATGCTGAAAGCTCACTGCTTCTACAGTGCAGAACAGAAAGGTGGTTAGGTGTCTCCAGCAAAAGTAAGAATTCCCTCGTAAACGGTATGAAATTGAAATTTGGGAGGCACCATTAACATTTGATAAGTGACTATTATATAGTCATTTATCCTAGTTTTTATATACTTTTACACAAATAAATCATCACTTTTTATTTAGTTTTTAGTATTTTTACTTACTTTTGTTATTTTATTAGATTTTACGTTTTTGGTATGTTTTATACATTTTAGACAGGTTTTAGGGTCTTTTTATTTATACAAAGGATTCATGGACATTTTGGTCCGAAAGGATGGAGGAACACCAAGCAAAATAAGCACTCCAAGCTGAAAACCGGAGCTGACCGTGCACAAGGCAAAACCGTGAGCGGCCTTTGCAAAGATAGGCCACGGCTTCTACCATCTTGCCTACGGAGTGGCCGAGCACCGTTGACCTCGGCCGTGCTGAAACCAGGAGCGGCCGTGCAGCCTATATATGGAGCGGCCGTGCAAGTCTCCAAATTCAAATCCAAATCTGGCGCCAAAAAGGACACGGCCGTGCAAAAATCCTTGACACGGCCGTGCAAGTCGTGGATCAGATGTAAAGGCACCTTTTGATGGCACCCAATTGAAGAGTCTCCTTCCATTTATAAATAGGACCCTTGTAATCGGGCCTTAGATACGAATTCTTAGAGAGAAATTACTGATATTAGATAGATAGAAGATACAAAGATTTGTAACAACAATTTTCCAAAGGAGTTTGAAGATCAAAGTCATTATTTGTTCTTGGAATCACTTTGAAGGAAAAGCAATAAAAGTGAAGCATTATTCTCAGCAATCATAAGTCTTTCTTCCTCAATCTCTATTTATATTTTTATGTTATCAATGGCTTGTGAGTAATCCCCCATATTTTTGGGGTTGGAAACTCAAAAGCATGCTTATTCATCATTCAAAAATGTTTAGTCTTGTCTTCTTTCTTCATCTAAAACAATTTCTTTATATTATTCTCTAAATGCCTTACATTTTGGAGATGTCCAATTTGTATGATTCAGTCAATTGAGAGAAGTACCTAGCGGAGAATCTCGATTGACTAACCATATAAAGAAACTAGGTTCATTGATCACGAGAGTAGTTCAATGGCCTAGGGATGTTCCTTTAATGGAAAGTATGTTGACTTCCGTCCTTAATGGATTCTTACTAATTATGGCCGCCAGAGATAAGCCGGAATGCCCGTTTGTGACAGGCGGGGGCAAACATAAACGGATTTCTCAAACAGTTAGGACCTAATTAGTGAAGAATACAAATGCTATTGTCTTAGCCCGAAATAGCGTAGGCTTAACATACCATCCTTGCTTTTTATGAAAACCTTTTATTTCTAAGACAATGACAATTTGATGAATAAGAATATGTGTATGATTTCCAATCCCGAGAATGCTTCGTTTTATAAGATTTCAATTAAAGTATTTTCTGTTTATGCTCTCTCTATTATTCTAAAACAAATTTTATCTACCCCCAATCTTTTCTATATTTTCTAAAGACAAAAATATCCCTTAAGTAAACCCTGTCTCTGTGGGATCGACTCGTACTTGCACCCGCTATATTACAATAGCCCGTGCGCTTGCGGATATAAAATAAACCGTTAGGTTTCGACCGAACAACATTCAATTTCAATAGCACCAATAATTACACATTTGAAACAAAATCAAACCATGCCCGGATCAAGAAACAAACTTCAGGAAGAATCCAATTCAATAATTAAAAGAACAAAAACACCCAACAAAATAATCAATTAGACAAAGAGAGAAAAAATATCCGGAAATCGTCAAAACCCATGCAACACAAAAGGGTTCTTGAGAATCTCGCCTGCTACCTCCGCCGCCGCTACACCTCCAGCACCGCCGTGGTCTAAATCAAAAGAAGGAATCCAATGTGGATTTCAAACAAACAAACAAAATTTAAACAACCATCAGACTTAAAAATGTTGGATGGAAGCTGAAGAACAAATGTTGGATTGAAGCCCTAGACCTCTTACCTGATTACAGTTTGCGCAATTGAAATTAAAGGTGGGTTTAACGTGTAACTGTTGTGGGAAGAGGGGAAAAATACGCAGCGCAATTGAAATTAAAGGTGGGTTTAACGTGACGGAGGAGAGAGAGAAGAGATCGTGGGAGCTGAAGAAGGAACGGAGGATGTGTAACTGTTGTGGGAAGAGGGGAACGTGGAAGAATGGTGGTTGATGGAGGAGGGAGAGAAGAGATCGTGGGAGGGGAAAGGAAAAGCCGTAGGATCAAATTTCTAACTTTCAATGTCAGCCACCACTTATACCCTAGATATGCATTTTGGCTAACGGAAGTTAGTCATGAAACTAACTCCGGATAATATGTCATGTGAAATGATCAAATTATCCTTTAAAAAAAGATGTCCATGATATATGACTTGGAAATATTATAACATCTTTTTTTTTTATTTGCAATAGATTATAAAAACAAATACTCCCTCCGCCTCGAAAAATTTAGATCACTTTGACTTTAATAGTCAACTCAATCGAATTTTGACCGTAATTTTATGAAAATTTAGATATTTTTATGCAATTATAAAAATTGTTATTGTTTTACCATTACAAATACTATCAATAACAATTTTTTTAGAATTTCATGAAAATATCTATATTTTTCTATAAAATTATTCATATTTTTCTATAAAATTATTCATATTTTTTTTATAAAAATATGTCAAAATTTGATTGAGTTGATTCTGCGAAATAAAGGGAGCGATCGGATCTACACACTTTTATTTTTAAAAAGTATATTACAAAAGTAACCAAAATCCATGTCAGTTAAATTGTAAATTGAGAGAAAGTCAGACAGTCGTACACACAACCAGACCATTTGCTTGTTTTATTTCCATTTACATTTGAATTGAAAATCTTGGTACACTCCAATTTTCAAATAATAGTTATGTATACTATTACTATATTATTATACTCCCATACCGTCTCACGTGAATGAAAATTTTTAGTCAAATTGATGTAACTTTGATCAATAATTTAAATAAAAAATAGTGATTCTAATAAAAATTTAATTTTTTATTATAACACAATTAATAATATTTCAATAATGATTTTTATAAGAATTATTATTTTCTATTTAAATTAATAGTTAAAATTATTGCAATTTGACTAAAAATTTCGTGATGGAGGGAGTATGTATTAAGATAGAAACGGTCAATCTACGGCCGTAGGATCAAACAAATTGAAATGAAATCCAATGATTGAAAATTAAAAAAAGTTAAAACTGATGTTGGAGGTGGAAATCAATCTTGACCGCTCATTGTCTTTTCTGAAACACAATCCTAGCCACTCATTGTGTTTTTGTGTGACGATTATTCTTGACATTTATTGTATTATAGATTGTAAAAATCCATAGAGTCCCAACAAAGCATTATCTTAAATTGTCATATAATTGTAAGAATCCACATAGTTCCAACAAAAGCTGCACATCCGCCTCAAAATTGAATGGTCTTTTATGAAGATCATTTTGAAAATACTAATTTTTAGTAAAAAAAATATCTAAATATTCTTTTATTCACTTTCAAATTTTTAATTTTACAAATATGATCATTCAATTTGGCAACAATGGGAGTTTTTTTTTTTTGTTTTTAATGTTATTTATTGTTTCAAAATCCCATTGTCTTAATTGTTTGATTCTTGCAAAAATCCATGATGTCTTAAGGAAATAGTACAACATTATCTATTTTGTCCCTAAATGAATGTCTAATTTCAAGAAATATTTTCATCAAATGAATGTTTTTTTTTTTTTTTTTTTTGTAATGTCCCTAAATCATTTTCACCAAAAAAAAAAATCGCTGCTCAATTTATTATCGTAAAATTTATTTGATATCTTACAATTTATCATGTCATACATTTTCTTTTATATATTGTATATTTTAAAAAAAGTTGATTAATTTTAATGATGTTACGATGATTTTTTTTTTTGCCCCCAGTGATTTCAATTCCTGGATCCGCTAATGCATATCTCTCTCCTTTCACACATAAATGAATATAAAATTATCTCCATATACATTGGAAATTTCAAGTTTAAAAAGGAAATGATCTTTTCCTAAACTAGAGCTATTTTGATTTATTTTTCTCAAAATATTACTTTAAAAATTAATATTTTCTCAAATACAACCCTTGAAATTGTTCTTTTTCTCCTAGAAGAAACCGTTTTCTATCTTTCCTTCCCTCACTCAGGCCCTTTCATTATTGTCACCGGAAGTTTTTCTTATTCGAATTCCGTCAAATCTCCTAATTTAACAATTAATCTTTGATGCAATCAATGATTAATGTTTAAATTAGGAAAGATTTCTCGCTTTCTATAAGAGATTGATTTGTTGGTAACAATCAATTAAACTGTTAATTTTGTTCATCTTTTTCATTTTCAATTTCTTTCGTATATTGTTCAATACTTTTTGTTGAGACCCCGTGTTCTATCTCCTTCGTTGAGGCCTTTGTCTCCTTTGTTGGGACCCTTTGATTTATCTCCTTTGTTGAGATCTTTGTGTTTGTTGTGTTAATATGATCACGGTTTCAGTGGATTTTTCTTTGACGGATCTCACTTTGCTGTTCATCTTGACAATTCTCGGAAAGTTTGATTGGCGACTTGTTGTTGATCCTGATGTTTCAAAAAGTCATGTGCTAAACGCAATATTTTTTCATTGGAGGAAATTTTTGAATGCCCAGATTGGGCAGTGTCCAAATTGTATTTGGAGGAGCATCTGCACGTCCCAAGACATTGTTCGGTATGATCATGAAGTGCATATTTTTACACGTTTGAGTTTAATCCAAAGATGCATTGGTGGACATGGGTATTTTTTCACATCATCACAGACTATGGGTGAGTTCGGAGATGTCATTTCTTATTGTAAGATTTTATTAGTCTTGTATTCTATTTTTGATGTAGTTTGTGTAAAACGAATCGCATGTGAAGCGGTCGTTTGTTATTCAGGGAGGATTTCATGGTTGTATAACATTATGTTGGAACTTGTGTATGGCTTCTTTAAGACTTAACAGAAAAACTGACAGTAAAAGTAACGGAGATTGAAAAACAAACGAATTCAAGTCGAGTCTTGTATTTAATACAATCTCCGTAAGAGTTATTTGTCCCGCACTGGTGCTTACGGTTGTATGACAAAACTCTAGTAAGATAAAACGACTTACTATTAGTTATAAGGAGCACTCCAATATAACTAATCTAACGAACAACACAAGGTTTTAGAACTTTGGACTTGAAAGATTGAATGCAACAATATGCAATGATTTGGGTATGTTAATCTATCTCTCTAGAGGGTAAAATGCTCAGAATGACTGTGTATGTTAATTGAAATTCGGAGGGGAAGTATATAAAGAGAGTCAAAAGGTTTGGTGGCTTTTCCCTTGAAAAGTCACAACTTTTCGGGTATAACAGCATTTGCACGGCCGTGTCCAATGAACTGCACGGCCGTGCAAGGCAATATGCACGGTCGAGTTCAAGGCTCAGCACGGTCGAGTGGCAAGCCAAGGCACGGTGCACGGCCGTGTCCTAGACACGTGCACGACCGTGCAAACACTTCACCGCTCGTCACCCCCTTTAGCCACAACAAGTCCACCCCAATTTTTGGGACCAACCCAAATCAAACTTTGACCCAATATTTAACTCTTGTTAAGTTACAAAAGACTTTATCATTAATTCTCATTCACCCTAAATGGTTTTGAGACATTAAATGAGTTATATATAATCTACAACAGATGTAGATTACCATTTGTAACTAGTTCCGTTAACACATAACGAACTTCCGTTAGAACTAGATCAACGTTAAGTTAAACTTAACTTTCCGTTATCCATTTCCAACAATCCCCCACATGAATGACAATTAATGCATGTATGCAATTTCAAAGTTCCGCGAACTATTATTACATCGGGATAGATAGCTTGTGGCCTTCAATCTTCCCTAGTGAAATATTATCTGATATACTAGCCATTTGGTAGCGAGTCGCTTTGAACCAGCCGATCGTCGGATGTATACCAAGACAATAATACTCACATAATAATAGCTCTAACAATTGTTGTTCTCACGTTTTTGTCCATTTTGGCCCTGGACCGTATCTCATTCATAAGCGTTCATTTAGAGGCGGCCTTATTACCTCTCGCTTATATAGGTGATTCTTTCTATAAGGAGTATCATGCACTACTCCACCCGTAGGTATAGAAATCATTAAAAGTTTTCTCAACTTATCCTTACCACTGCTGCATGTGCTTGTACTTGGATGTTCTGGGAATGAGTATTCAACATCTCCAGGTTAATAAACCGAGTTGTTGTTTCCAAGTAACTCTACTAGAACTTATAACTTGGTTGTCTCATTGAACCAAGGGCCTGGGATCTCCATTTCTCAAGGTTGAGTGTCCGTTATAAGTTCTTTTGTTGTGGGTTTTAAACCCATTCCCCATAATAGTTTATACAGTTGATCTCGATTTATACCTTTGGTAAACGGATCCGCTAAGTTATCACATGACTTTACATAATCAATAGTGATAACGCCATTCTTGATCAACTGTCTAATGGTATTGTGTCTACGACGAATATGTCTAGACTTACCATTATACATACTATTATGTGCCCTTTCTATTGCTGATTGACTATCACAATGTATCATAACAAAGAGCGCCAGTTTACTCCAACAAGGAATATCCTCCAGAAGTTCTTAAGCCATTCGCTTCTTCCCCAGCCTTTATCTAACGCGATAAACTCGCATTCCATCGTGGATCTCGGCTATACACGTTTGTTTGGAGGATTTCCATGACACTGCTCCTCCACCTATAGTGAATACATATCCACTTGTGGACTTAGAGTCTTTCGTGTCCGATATCCAATTGGCATCACAGTATCCTTCTAATACTGCTGGATATTTATTGTAAATTATCCCAT
Organism: Adenophora triphylla var. japonica; assembly: GCA_022495995.1. NCBI lineage: Eukaryota > Viridiplantae > Streptophyta > Magnoliopsida > Asterales > Campanulaceae > Adenophora > Adenophora triphylla. Next base: position 28,709 of record JAFEMH010005705.1, read on the forward strand.
GGTTTAATGTATACTTTAAATATCTTAGTACTCTCATTAGTGCTTTCCAATGATCAAGATTAGGATTGCTTGTGAACCTACTTAGTTTGCTTACCGAATATGCAATGTCTCGGACGAGTACAATTCGTTAAGTACATCGATCGCCAATTATTCTTGCATATTCCAATTGAGAAACCGGTTCCCTTTGTTCTTGACTAAATGTAGAGCCAAGTCTACAGTGTTTTAGCCTGAGGGTCATCAAAGACATTGAATATCCGAAGAACATTCTCTAGGTAATGGGATTGTGAAAGAACTAATCCTTCAGATGTTCTAGAGATCTTTATCCCTAATATTACATCAGCTAATCCCATGTCTTTCATGTCAGAGTTCTTCTTTAACATGCCTTTGGTATTCATGATCAAATCATGATTACTTCCCATTATGAGCATGTCGTCTACATAAAGACAAACGATAACGAATGATTCAGATGTTCCTTTAATGTAGACACATTTGTCACATTCATTAATCTTGAATCCATTCGATAACATGGTTCTATCGAACTTCTCATGCCATTGTTTAGGTGCTTGTTTTAGTCCATAGAAGGACTTTACAAGTTTACACACCTTTCTTTCTTTACCAGGAACTACGAACCCTTCGGGTTGTTCCATGTAAATTTCTTCATCAAGTTCTCCATTTAGGAAAGCAGTCTTCACATCCATTTGGTGTATCTCAAGATTATGCACAACTGCAATAGCTATGAGAACACGAATGGATGTGATCCTTGTGACAGGGGAGTATGTATCAAAGAAATCATATCCCTCTTTCTGTCTAAAGCCTTTGGCAACTAGCCTAGCTTTGTACTTATCGACGGATCCATCCACCTTATACTTCCTTTTAAGGATCCATTTGCAACCCAATGGTTTGCAACCTGGAGGGAGATCAACTAATTCCCAAGTATTGTTGAGCATTATGGATTCTATTTCACTGTTAATGGCCTCTTTCCAGAACGAACTATCCGAGTCGGATAAAGCTTCTTTAACAGTTGATGGTTCGTTTTCTAATATGTAAGATAGAAAATCAAGACCAAAAGTCTTTTCCATTCTTGCCCTTTTGCTACGTCTCGGTTCTTCATCTTCTATTTGAGAAGGACCGGTTGTAGACTCATGTGTTCTCTTATTAGAACCTACATCTTTCCTGTCCTTAACCGGAAAAATGTTTTCAAAGAATACCGCATTCCTTGATTCTATAGTAGTTCCTACGTGCATATCCGGAATGTCCGATTTGTGCACTATAAACCGATAGGCACTACTATTATTGGCATATCCAATAAAAACACAGTCAATGGTCTTTGGACCAATCTTGACTTGTTTAGGCTTAGGTACTTCAACCTTGGCCAAACACCCCCACACTTTAAGGTATTTAAAACATGGCCTACGATTATGCCATAATTCATAGGGCGTTTTATCAATACCTTTCTTGGGTATTTTATTAAGAACATAATTAGAAGTGAGTATTGCTTCCCCCACAAGTCAGTTTCTGCAAGCCTCGAATCGATCAAAAGCGCGTTCATCATCTCTTTGAGAGTACGATTTTTGCGTTCTGCAACTCCATTAGATTGAGGGGTATATGGAGCCGTTGTTTGATGAATTATGTCGGATTTCCAACATAATCCTTCAAACGGTGCTTCATATTCTCCACCTCTATCGCTTCTAATTTTCTTAATTTTCAAGTTAAGTTGATTCTCAACTTCTTTCTTATAAGTCTCAAAAGCCCCTAAGGCTTCATCCTTACTTCTTAAGAGATAGACATAACAATACTTAGTGCAATCATCTATAAATGTAATGAAGTACTTTTTACCTCCTCGAGTTTGCACTAGTTTTAAATCACATATGTCGGTGTGAATTAACTCGAGAGGTGTTGTGTCTCTTTGTATGACATTAAATGGCGACTTTGTCATTTTTGCCTCAACACAAACTTCGCACCTATTAGTCGAGTCGGATTTAGTCATTTGGATTAAATCTTGTCTCGCTAATTTCTTAATGGTGTCGAGGTTTACATGTCCTAATCTATCATGCCATAAATTAGAACTTTCCGACAAATAAACGTAAGAAACACAACTTTTATTCATCGCACTTTGGCGGATCACAGTCATTACATTCAATTTAAAAAAGGCCCTCCTCGAGGTAACCCTTTCCAAGAAACAAACCATTCTTGGTTAGTATAAATTTGTCGGATTCGAATACTAGTCTAAAACCGGCCTTACTAAGCAAAGCGCCGGACACCAAATTTTTACTGATGTCCTGGAACATGCAAAGACATCCAACAAGGTTACTTCTTTTCCGGACGTCATCTTCAAAATCACGTTTCCAATGCCTTGAACATTGGAGGTCGCTGAATTTCCCATGTAAAGCTTTCTTCCGGAGATGGGAGTATAGGAGGAGAAACTTTCCTTGTTACCACAAATATGGCGGGTAGCACCGGTATCTATCCACCACGCTTTAGGGTTCTCCTCCAAATTTGCAACGTTGGCTTCAAAGATAACCGCTGCAAAGTCTAGGTCCGTGTGGTCAACATTGTTCGCCTCTTTCTTCGGGAGACGACAATCCCTTGACAAGTGGCCCGGTTTGTCACAATTATAGCAAGACCCCTCAACTTCTTAGAGGTCTTCTTCTTCCTTTCTTAGCATTCCCAGTTTCGGAATGCTTTCTCTTGGTGCCACTCGTGCTAGCCTCGGCGAGATTGACCTTAGCCTCCATCTTGCCTTTAGCAACTTTGGCCTCATTCATTCTATTGTTCTCTTCTATTTGAAGACGAACAACAATGTCTTCCAAGGACATCTCCTTGCGTTTATGCTTGAGATAGTTCTTGAAATCCTTCCACGAAGGAGGCAACTTTTCAATGATAGAAGCCACCTTAAATGGATCATTCATGATCATCCCCTCGGCATCAAGCCCATGTAGAATGATTTGGAATTCATCTACTTGAGTTGTTACCGATTTGGAATCGACCATCATAAAGTCAAGATACTTACCGACGACAAATTTCTTTGACCCGGCATCCTCGATCTTGTACTTCCTTTCCAAAGTGTCCCACAACGCTTTGGCTAGCTCGACTGTACTATACACATTGTATAGTGCATCGTCAAGTCCATTTAAGATATAATTCTTACAAAGAAAATTACCGTGAGACCAAGCCTCCTTTGCCATTTGCCTTTGGGGGTCCGGATCACCTTTTTCTACCGCCGGAGGATCTTCCTTTAAGAAGCGGTGCAAGCTTAGGGTGGTCAAGTAGAAGAGCATCTTCTGTTGCCATCTCTTGAAATCCACACCAGTGAATTTTGCGAGTTTCTCACCATGACCGATGTGATGAGTTGTAGGAGCAGGAGCAACATTGTTGAATGTAGTATCACCTTGCGATGGAGGCGTCACATTCCCTTGACTTGATTCGGTGGAGTCTTTCTCGTTTGCCATCTTGATGATCTTGAAGAAGCGTCGAAATAACTCTTACGATTGTTGGAACTTGTGTATGGCTTCTTTAAGACTTAACAGAAAAACTGACAGCAAAAGTAACGGAGATTGAAAAACAAACGAATTCAAGTCGAGTCTTGTATTTAATACAATCTCCGTAAGAGTTATTTGTCCCGCACTGGTGCTTACGGTTGTATGACAAAACTCTAGTAAGATAAAACGACTTACTATTAGTTATAAGGAGCACTCCAATATAACTAATCTAACGAACAACACAAGGTTTTAGAACTTTGGACTTGAAAGATTGAATGCAACAATATGCAATGATTTGGGTATGTTAATCTATCTCTCTAGAGGGTAAAATGCTCAGAATGACTGTGTATGTTAATTGAAATTCGGAGGGGAAGTATATAAAGAGAGTCAAAAGGTTTGGTGGCTTTTCCCTTGAAAAGTCACAACTTTTCGGGTATAACAGCATTTGCACGGCCGTGTCCAATGAACTGCACGGCCGTGCAAGGCAATATGCACGGTCGAGTTCAAGGCTCAGCACGGTTGAGTGGCAAGCCAAGGCACGGTGCACGGCCGTGTCCTAGACACGTGCACGGCCGTGCAAACACTTCTTCAGCCTGCTCGTCAGCCCTTTAGCCACAACAAGTCCACCCCAATTTTGGGACCAACAAAAATCAAACTTTGACCCAATATTTAACTCTTGTTAAGTTACAAAAGACTTTATCATTAATTCTCATTCACCCTAAATGGTTTTGAGACATTAAATGAGTTATATATAATCTACAACAGATGTAGATTACCATTTGTAACTAGTTCCGTTAACAAATAACGAACTTCCGTTAGAACTAGATCAACGTTAAGTTAAACTTAACTTTCCGTTATTCATTTCCAACACATTACTCGTTTATGGAATGAGTCTCCAACATATATGGAGGACCATTTCCTTTACGAGTATTAATGAAATTGAATCTCTTGTTTGATCCAAAAAAATAAAAAAAATACAACCCTTGAAAATGTATTCCCCAAATTGACCCAGTTTTTTAAAGTCGCTAGGTAGAGAAGCGAGTTTACCTGTTTTATGTTTTTCCAGCGAAAGTTCCCTCCGGTGACTCAGCCCCCAAATCTCACATTCACATCTCCATATCCATTCAACAGTCCCGCAATCCCACCCACCCCTTCACCCTTAATTTACTTTCTCCTTTCTTTTTGTTTTAATGGCTATCAATTCAATCATTGAAGGTGAAGTTCAAAATTGAACAAGTAAATCTTGAGTATTAGGTTACGGTGTGTTAGGGTTTTCAAAGCAATAGCAATGGTGGGCGGAGGTGGAAATCAGCCGGCGAAAGAGCAAGGCAGCAAGAAGAAGAAGAAGCGTTCTTGGAAGCTGTTTCCAATGACCATCGAGTCATGGTCTGATGAGGAGGAGGAGTCGACGACTTCTTTGAAGCCGACACAATGGTCTAAGGTGAGAAATTCTGCTTGTTGCGTTCATTTTAGGACGGGACTTATATGGCTTAGCCAAATAAGTGGATTATATAGAAATCGCATCATTGAAACTAGTCCGCTTGTGGTCTTATTTAGTACTAGTATGATTTTTGTGTTTCGTAATTGTTGTAGATAGTTAATTTCCGCTAATGTAATTTGTGCATCCCCCAAACTTTGGACCTGGGTCCGTCCACTGGCCCTAAATAATTGAGACGAATGCTAGTGTGGAATTGATAGATCTTTCGACATGTCAAAAATCATTTTTCTATTATCTGTTAAATTTTTTTCAGTTTACTTGCACTTCATATTAAGTTGTATTTGATTGTTGAAATGAATTATTCTAGGAAAGTGAAATAGAAGATGAAGGTCTTGATGAAAAATATAAGGAGGAACATGATCATGAACCTGAAGTTGAAGCAGAAAAAGAGGCCTCCAAGAAAATGGTGGAATTGGTTGCTACCTTTTTTACTGAATTTGGTAAGTTGGCCATTAAAGTAGTGACAATTGATTCATAATGAATAAGTACGTTGTAGGAATTATTTTCAGTTGAGGTGACCCAATTGTTGGGTAGGTGGTTAAGGCTTAACCGGTTACCTCTTCTTGTTGCGACTTAAGACCCATTATTTCGTATATCCCATCACGTATTGGAATATTTGTTCCAAAATTCGTTTTTGACCACTGTACTTTGGAGGAACTTTCACTTTTACCATTGTACTTTATTCTTAACATAAATACCATTGTACTAATTTTAACCTTCCTCCACAACCCTAAAAGTTAACCCCGTTAGTTTTTAATAGATGGTAAAGTTTAATTTATTACTCTTCCACCCCTAAACTTTCTGATTTTATTAATCAATTATCTTCCCCCATTAACCCAACAACAGTGTTCTTCTTATCCAACCCCAATATCCACCTACCTCCACCATTACACTTCATCTTTTTTTTAATCCCTAATTTTAAATTCTAAATCTCCAAAAATCATTTTAGATTGTTACCCTTTCTTTCTGTCTCTCTCAAGCACCTTACGGAGTATGTATTCAACAACATCACAAGTCGGGTCAAACGAAGCACTGTTCATCCGGGAGTTATGGAGATTTTGAATCCATAAATGGAGAAGGATTATGTGACTTTGCAGGATATAAGGAACAAGAAAGATTTAGTGGGAATTACCATAATCAATTCCCCATTGTGAATGATTGTTTGCTTCGCTACCAATTTGCAGCAAAATGATTGTTCTTCTTTGATGTAGATGAGTTCATTTTTGTGCCCAGAAAGAACGCAATCAAATCTTTAATGGATTCCCAATCCGAGTTTACCCTAGAAAGAATTAGATTTAGGGTTCTTTGAAGGTGGTTGCCAAGTCAATTGGCCTGATTTAGGGCTTTTTGGATGGGGTTTCCTCATCTGATTTGTTCATGTATGGTTTCAATTCAAGTTCATATTTAAGTTTTAATGTTCTTACTTTTTAGGGCTTAGCCTTAATTTTAGGGGAAATGAATGTCTAGTGGTGGTGTTGATGGAGAAGATGGTTAAAATGGGTGTGCAGATGGAGAAGAAGAGAGATGAGAGATAAGATTAGGGATGGTGGTGGGATAGGTGGCGACGGTGGTTTGCGATGGGGGAGAGGGAGGGGCTGCAGGGAGGAGATTGTGCTTGGTGAAGATGTTTGGAGCTGGTAAGTTGGTTTATTTTCTTTTTCTTACCGCTAGTACAATAATTGAACACATTTACCCCTTATACTTCAATGTCAACGACATTGTATTTAATTCTTAAAATTTAGGGGGTAAAAGTGTAATATATTTTGTTCTCTATTCACTAAAAACTAACGGAGTTAACTTTTGGGTTTGGGGAGGAGAGTTAAAATTAGTACAGTGGTATTTATGTTAATAAAAAAGTACAATGGTTAAAATGAAAGTTACCCCAAAGTACAGTGGACAAAAATGAAGTTTGGCCTTTTTTTTTTTCCCTTATGGAAGAGAACTTGTCCTCTCTTTTGTATCATTTCTTTTTGTGATTAATACTCCCTCTGTTTCCCAAAAAATTGTTTCACTTTGATTTTTTAGTCTACTTGATTGAAATTTGTCAAAACAAAATTAGGAACTTTTCGTTATCCTTGAAGATTTTATTTGGTCAAAGTTCAATCAAGTTGACTAAAAAAATGAAGTGTCATCTTTATTTTGGACGAAGGGTGTATCATTCATTTTTCTTATGGGGCTTAACTCACTTTTTAGCCACTGTACGTTGCTTTAGCTTCACTTTTTGTAACCATGTATTTTCCTGGAAATTTGAGCCACCTTATATGAGTATGATTCATACTTCTCCCACCTGTTAACTCGTCATTATCTTTTAACTGAACCTCTAACTCTCTGAATAATTTTTTAAAATTTGATATTTCAGCCAAATGTCATGATGTGTAACATGCACCAAGAATTAATGAAAGAGGGATCAACTTGGAGGGCAATTATCTCATGTAATAAATATGATAAGTGGTAAAAATTCATATTATGTTCAAAGCATAACAGCAAATGTACTGAGTTAGAGATTGGGGAGAATGTATGGTCATATTTATAGTAGGCGGGTTAGAATTGATAGAAAATACATGGGCATAATAGCAAATTACAGTGGGTTAAAAGTGTGTTGGACCTTCTTAATATATTCTTAAGTCTTATGAAAGGTATCTCTCCTTAGTTTTTCCACATTATCCACGATGTTGTGTGACTACTGCATCAAGCTTCGTTTTGCTACACTATATACAGTCACATCTAGTAGCTCATGTGATCTGCAGGTCTAAAATAATAAAGTGATCAATGTAGTGTTTGAAAATGGGTAAAGTCTGTAGTTGTTACTAATATTATATTGTAATTATTACTGATGCTGCAGGAATTGTACTTATCAGTAATCCTTCACGTGGCAGGACTAATCACCTGGATCCTTGACCTGAAATCAGAACCCACGACTAGCCGGATGTGTCTCCGGCGAAGACGCCTTCAAGCGAGAGTAAGATAACGGCCAGATATAGCTCAAAATGTATTGAATGATGAATTCAAATAACAAAATGGCAGTTACCTTTCACCGTTGGTAGTGATGAAGTATTTATAGGAGATGGCCTTTGTATATTTGGTGGTGCTACATGAGCTCCGAAATTATAGCGGCGATTATGGTCATGAGAACGTGCCTCAGAATCCGTCCCCCGATTTATAGGGATGCCGTTATGGATAGATTTGACCCACGCGCGGCCCACATCTCGTTAGGTCGACATTTGGTGGTTAGGTCGAGGTCGCCATTTGTGGAATGGTCGACCCGACTCTGGCGGTAGAGCATGGTTCGTACCCGAATTGTAGTATGGATCATGCAGGTCGGACTAAGTTAGGTCGGGACCTGGTAGGCTCGGACCACGGACTTAGTCGACTGATACTTGAGACGGGCTTGGGGCCTCGCTCCGATCGGGGCCACTTCACCGAGAATGTGGGAGTCAAGGCCGTCTCGTGATCGGGCTTTACCCATTTGGCCCAACTCGACACTTTTGGTATGTTCAGTGGCCCCCAACTTTCGAGTTGACTTTGTCGACTAGGAAGTTAAGGAAATCTCGATGAAAATTTGTTGTTACTCGCAGGTCGATACTCGCAATGAAGTTTAGTCGACTATGCATGACGTGGCACAATCTTGGACGTCGACGACGAACGGTCGATCGTAACGAGCCCCATTTTTCTCGTCATCATTAATGTTTCGACGCTTGGTAGTCTTTCTCGAAAACCGCTTCAGCGTTTAATTTTGGAAAATTAATTTTGAATTTCTTTTCCCTTTCCAAATTTGGGAAAATATAAATACCAAAAACCCTTTCTAATTCGAATTCTTACCGTCTTCAAACTCTTCTTCCTCGGCGATAATTGCGGAATTGCAGCAGGATTTAACCCAAAGCTTGCGTCTTTGTCTACGACTCTCCCTTCGCAATCAATCGAGGTATTTATCTTGTACCTTTGCTTTAGGGTTTTAATTCATGCTCTGTTTTTCGTTTTCGCCACGGCTAGAACTTTCCGTAGTGAACCAGGAGCTTGGTACGGTACTGCATCGTTAACCGTAGGGTGTACAAGAATGCGAACGGTGGGTGGAGAGCTGTCTTTGGATGAATGTGCCTCTATTTTTGACTCAAAGCGGGAGTTGAATTTTAGTGAGATAGGTTTGCCTATTGTAGGGGACGTTGAAAACCTAATAGTCGATGATTCGAATATCGTCACTTTTCATCAATTTCACGAACTGCTCGACCATATCACCTTGTTTTATGTTAGGGATGTCCATAAACCTTCCTTCCTTAGAAATAGAATAGGTTTTCCGGGGGAGTCTAGGTCGCCCTTAGGTAGGTCGACTGAATGTGATTGTAGGACTGACTCCCCGTTTCCTCTTTGCTTTGTACGTATATGACGACTCAAGGTGGAGTTATAGCTTCAACTTCTTCAAGTCCTCGAATAGTGGATGCGTTTGGCTCCTCCGTTGTACCGGGGAAGAATGAGAGAGGATACATACCCAATAGGCCTCTTCGAGGAAAGAAAAATATGGAGTCCCGATATGACATGGTTTATGATTTCTGTGGAGTGAGTAGAGTGGATTATAGGGTAACCGTCTTTAGTAAGGCGGATTTTATGGCTAAGTTCCGTACTCACCTTCACCACCGACGCCACTAGGGTGGCCTTCTTTTATGGACAGCTTGAGGCGGGGCCGAGGTTGCCATTGGATCCTTTCATCAATGAATTCCTCGAGCGTACGGATGCTCTTCCTCTCCACTGGGGCCAACACCGTAGTGGTCCCGATATGTTTCGCCACGGTATGTAGATTCCTAGGCCAGCGAGCCCCGCACGAGAGTTTTCAAGGAGTTTTTTGCTCCTAAGCTCGACAAGGCCGATTGGGGATTAGCACTCCTTCTAAACCCAACTCCCCAAAGCCGCTTGCCAATCTTCCCAATAAACATAGCGGTTGGAATTCCCGTATGCGTAGTTGTAGAGAGTAGGCTGGGACGGGAGTTCCCTTTGCCCAAATAGCGAGCCCGACGTTATTGACGAGGAGAATTACTTTGGGAGCCTCCACGGCACCAAACTTTGTATAGGAAACCGCGCGCATTGGTCGAGAAAGGGCCCATTAGCCGGGAGTTGCTAGTGGACGACCAAGTACAACTATATCCAGCCGAATGATGCCTGGACGGAGTGTAGAACCCCTTGTTCCTCGTGTTGAGAGGCCGTGTATATCCAGATCGGGTTACTCATTCTTTGGGTAGGTTGAAGGAGAACCGTCAATTTTGTCGAAGAACGAAAATTATTGCAAAGACAATCTGAGAGCATATTGGTGGTAAGTGGTTTACTTGACTTCGTATTCATTAGCTCGTCCATTGTTAACTTACATAAGTAACTTATTATTGGCACATAGAATTATTTTGAGCCGCATACACAACTCTTAGCTCGTCTATCGCTCGCTCGTATGTAGAACTAGTTAGCTCGTACATAGAACTATTTCGAATTGCAACTCGTACTTATCAAATTGCTCGCTCGTATGTAGAATTAGTTAATTCGTACATAGAACCGCTTTGAATTGTATCAATTACCTCGCCAATTGTTTGCTCGTACGTATAAGGCTGTTTAGCTCGTACATAGAACTGTTTTGAATTGCCGAGCTAACACTTGATTACTTTGATGTCGTGTAGTTTTGACTCCGAACAAGAAGCGAATATGGTGCGTATCGTTGGAGTTTCGATAAGAAGAAAGCCAAGAGGGCTCATGGCCGCTAATGCTAAGGCGAGCAGAGAGAGAAGCCGCCGCGAGGAACACCGCTCCCAAAGGATGTTGCTGGATGATCCCAATGGAAGAGGTCGAGCCGGGAAGACCCTTTCGCAGAGTGGTACCCAATCCAACGACGCTAATGAAGGGGGCGACGAGTCCCACAGGCCGGCTAGAGCAAGTCCGAGCTCCGACCCAATTCAAGATGCCAATGTGGAGACCTCTGGAGCTGGGGATTTGGCGGGGGTTAGCCCTTTACTGGTCATTATGCCGTTGATGATGATGACATGGAGGAAGATGATGACGATCGTCCTCTCGAGCTCGAAGAAGAGGTCTCGATCTCGAGAAGGGAAAGTCCGTGTGTCTTCGAGCCAATTGCCTCCACCAACCTCTTCTCCCTAAAGAAAGAGTCCCTTCGATGAAAAGACGAGGAGGTTGAGTGATGTGCCTCCTCTCGATGGGGTTACAGTTGAGTCGCCGCTATCCCGATATGAGCCTTGGGCCAGGTCGTGGTTAGGAGGGCCATTGATGTTGACCTCCCGGCTCACTTTGCTGATAAGGGATTTCCCCGAAGAGTTCTCGCCTCGCTCCGGGATGGCGCGTAGTGAGGTACACCTTCATCTTTCCTTTTTTGTCTTGTCGCTTATTCTTTTAGCCTGTCAGCTTGACTTCCGAGCTAACTCTTCTCTGATTTCCTTTGATGCAGAATCTTACTATGGTCGAGCAAGTTAAATGCTCTTGGAGGGCCTCCATTGAGAGGGAGAGGCAGGCTCTTAAGGACTTATCCAAGAAGTCCCAAGAGCTGTCTGAGCTAAGAGAGAAATTCAATGACTTGGATAACTCGTATGACGCCATGGAGATGGTCAAGAAGAAAGCCCTGGTAGATCTTGAAGCTGCTGAGTCCAAGCTCAAGGAGGCGGAGGTAGAGAGAGATGCTGAGAAGAAGGAGTTGGAGAAAACCAAGACGGAGCTGGCAACAGTTTCCAAACTGCTGAAGGATAAGGATACCTTCCTGGTCGAGCTGCAGGAAGAGCGTTGACTTGAACGAGGAAAATGGCAAGAAGACCTTCAGGCCGCTGTTACTACTGCTGCTAAGGATGCTGCTGAAGCTGCCATTGATCAATTCAAAGAGGGCGATGAATACTATAATACCATCGTGGCCAAGGCGCAGGATTTTTTGGAGGTAGGCAAAAGACATATGGCGCGTCGAGCACCGCGGATTCAACAGCTACAGCTACCATCGAGCAATTAGCTCGTTGGTTCTCTCGAATCCCAAGACGACATGGCACTCGTAGGGTCACTCGCTCGTTCCTTATCTTGAGAACGACCTAGCCTTCATTGCTCAAGAAGACAAAGAGGATGGTCAGCAACCGCGGTGGCCCCCGAGATTGTTGAAAGGAACTTTGATGTCGTCTTGCAAGAGCTTGAAGATGCCGACACTATGGAAGAAGAAAATGAGCGGGTATATTCGTAGTCGGGTAAACCTTTAGACCCTCAAAGAACATGATCCAGCTTAATGAACTTCGAGCCGCCGATGACGACCCCAATGCCTCGATCAAGCCGTTTGATTTTGATGAACTTTTGTGTAATGGAACAAGCCTCAAAACAATTTGCTTTTTTGTTCTTTAAACTTGAATGCCTCGCCCCGTTTTGGGAGGCATAATACTTTTTGTAACTTTATTTGTCTAAGTCTTGGCCCACTTTGGGAGACTTAATTATGTTTAATCTTAGCCGACTTCTCTTTTTGCATGTCAGATGCTTTTGATGTAAGTGTCGAGCTAGATATAGTAGGCAAACGAGCCACTTAAGACTAAGGTCGACTTATCCCGTAAAGGTTCGGCCGACCTTTGATTTGCATGGTTTTTGGTAACAAGATTGACTAAGAGTCGATCCTGTTCATCTTATCAAAGCCGACCAAGGGTCGAGCTTATTTCAACAAAGTCGACCCTAGTCTGACTTGTTTTAAGGAGCGAAGCCGATTGAGAATCGAGCTAAACTAGAACAGACCGACTAAGAGTCGAGTTTGTTAGAACGAAGTCGACTAAGAGTCGGACTTGTTTAGATGAACGAAGCTGATTAAGAATCGAGCTTGTTAAAACGAAGCTGACTAAGAGTCGAGCTTGTTAGAACAAAGTCGACTAAGGGTCAGACTTGTTTTACATGAACGAAGCTGATTAAGAATCGAGCTTGTTTAAAACAGAGCTGACTATGAGTCGAGCTTGTTGAAGTTAGTGTTACACAGTGTTGGGTTGAACAAAGGTGCAATTTTTATTGAAGTAGGGAAACGTTTACATCAATCTGAAAACTAGAGCTAGGACAAGCTTGAACTTGGAAGTTGAAAACTAGAAATAATACTTGATGAGGTGAGTGGCGTGCCATGGGTGCTTCAGCTCCTCACCATCAGGATGAGCAATCATGTAGGTCCCCTCTTTGACAACTCGAGTAACTATGTAAGGACCTTCCCAATTAGGAGATAGCTTGTTCTGCTGGGTCCTTCTCCCCGTTGCCTCGATCTTCCTCAACACGTAATCTCCCACTTGGAATGATCTTGCTTTCACCTTGTCATGGTAACTTTTAGTTCGCCGCTTGTAGTTAACCATTCGGAGGTGAGCCGTATCTCGCTTCTCGTCGATCGATCCAGTCGATTAATCTTGGTATCATTCTCGCTCCCGATTGAAGAAAGTCACTCTAGCAATAGGAAATCCGAGCTCTGGCAGTGCCATGCCTCCGATCCATAGCGCGAGCAAATGGGGTTTCCCCCGTAGCCCCGAGCCGTTTGCACGAACCGCCCAAAGAGCAAGGGGGAGTTCGTCCAACCAGCTTATTGCGTCGACCTACGAGACTGTCTTGAGTGAAGATAGCACAAGTTTATTCGCCGCCTCGCCTTGCCCATTACTCGAGGATAGGCGACGTAAGATTGCCAGTGTTTGATACGGCAACTCGGTTCATTTCGCTTCAAAGCCTCGAGAATTGCACCCCGTTGTTCGATACTATGGCTCGAGGAAAACCAAACCGACACCAAATGAAATCATGAATGAAGTTGATGGCATTCTCTCTCGTGATGCGAGCTAATGGTTTGGCCTCAACCCACTGGGTGAAATAATCACGGCGACGATCACATACTTCGCAATTTCCCAAGTGAGGGAAGTGGTCCAATCAAGTCGACACCCCACATATCAAATGGCCAAGCGATCACATGAGTCTCGCTCCAGAAAGGCGTATGAGGAAGTTGGCAAACCTTTGGCATTGATCACATTGTGAACAAAGTTGTGAGTGCCTCTCATGTGCGCGCAGTATCCCAAGGTAATCAACTTGTCGCCAGTGGTCCCGCCCCCGGGTGTCCACCACAAATCCCACTGTGTACTTCATGTATCAATAGGGCGACCTTTTGAGGGTGGATGCACTTTAGCAGTGGTCGAGTGTAGGATCTTCTGAACAGATCGCCTCCTTGAATGACGTACCTCGGAGCTTTCTTTTTGATAGCTCGAGCTTTCTTCTCGTCATCAGGCAGCTCGCCACTTTCTAAGTACGCCTTCATTTCTTCGATCCAACACTTCTCATAAGTTCAATTTCTAGAGGGATCTTCTACACACTGAATTTTTACTCTCTCATAAGCTGGATTTTCGAGGAAAGAGATGGGCTCATCATGTGGCTCATCTGAAGTGGCTAACCTCGGTCGGCTAGCTCGTTGTCTTCCCTTCCAATCCTCTGAATCTCCCAGAATTCCAAATCCTTTATTAGCTCCTTCACCAGGTCGATGTATTTGATCAGAGTGGAACTAAGTACCTCGTACTCGCCTCTGACCTGGTTGACTATCAGTTGGGAATCACAATAAGCCATGATTTTAGTCGCTCCAAAACACTTGGCGTATTCTATGGCTGCTATCAAGGCTTCGTATTCAGCCTGATTGTTGGAAGCATCGAACTTGAACCTTAGTGACTCCTCATACACCGTCCTGCATTCTCGGTTCAATTAGCACTATCCCCGCTCCATCGACACTCTTGTCGCCGACCCATCCGAGTAGACCTTCCAACAATCATCTGTAGATTAATAGCGACTTGGGACTCGGCTCTTTCCCTTGGTTTTCTCTCTTGGAGCTCGCCGTTCTTTGTCTTCCTTAGTGAACGTAAGCTCGACTCAAGAAATCTCGCTAGAGCTTGAGCCTTCGCCGCCTTTCGAGGTCTATACTCAATGTCACCAATTCGGTAAGAGGTGACCGACCAATCGAGCAAAATGACTTGAACTCTTCGGCTTGTGTAATATCTTTCTCAAGGGCGCATTTGTTGCACCACGATAGGGTGGGCCGAGAAAATAAGCTCGCAGCCTTCCTTCAAGCTACGACTAGAGCATATGCGACCTTTTCAAAGATTGTAGTATTCGCTCTCCACATCCGATAAGGCTTGCGATGTAGTACACTGGCTTTTGAAGCCCTTCCTCTTCTCTAATCAAGACCGGCCGCCACCGACTTGTCTCCCACGTATAGATACACAAACAACGTTTCGCCATGGTCGGGCTACTCAGAGAGGTGGAGTAGCGAGGTAATCCTTCAAATGTTAAAACGACGAATGACATTCGGTCGTCCATTCAAAATTTTTCGTCCCCTCAACGCTTTGAAGAAGGGGAGAGACCTCTCTCGCCGACTTAGATATGAAGCGGCCAAGAGCCGCCACTCCCGCCGTTAAGTCGCCGCATCTCCTTTATACCGGTCGGCTCTTTCATGTCGACTAGAGCCTCGATCTTCTCCTGTTAGCTTCTATACCTCGCTGAGATACCATAAATCCAAGGAACTTTCCAGCAGCTACACCAAAGACACACTTGCTAGGGTTGAGCTTCATGTCGTTTGCTCTCAAATTGGCGAACGTTTCTTTTAGGTCGACCACGTGACGTCCAGTCTTTGTTTTGATGACCATATCGTCGACGTAGGCCTCCATGTTTCGGCCAATTTGAGAGGCAAAGACTTTGTTCACCATTCTTTGATAAGTCGCCCCTGCATTCTTCAATCCAAAGGGCATCATGTTATAGCAGTAGATGCCTCCAGCTGCTTGGAAAGCTGTTTTCACAATGTCGTCCTCATGCATCTTAATCTGGTGATAACCTGAGTAAGCGTCGAGGAAACTGAGGGTGGAGTGACCGGCAATAGAATCGACTAGTTTGTCGATTCTGGGAAGAGGATAGCTGTCCTTCGGGCAGGCAAGATTTAGAGTGGTGAAGTCGACACACATCCGCCATTTGCCATTTGATTTCTTCACCATGACCACATTGGCCAACCACGTTGTGTGAGTGGCCTCCTTGATTATCCCTGCACAACTTCTCAATTTTTGGGGTTTAGGCTTTATGGTCGGGTTGACTTCAAGTCGGTGAACGGCGACCTCTTCCTTGATTTCCCTCATGTCTTCTACTCTCCATGCGAAGACGTCATTACTCTCCTTGAGTAGCTCAATGATTTCTGCTCGCTCCTCGACGTATAGCCGTTTCCAATTTGAATTTTTTGGTCGGGGTAGGAAGGGTTAGTGATTACCGACTCTAGCTCATCCACAGCCTCTAACTCGACCATCTCTCGAACCGCAGTGGTTTCAATGATGATTTCTTTGACCCTTTGTCTCTCCTCGGCCCCTGTGTGGAGCTTCTTCTCGCTATCATATCATCCGGCTTATCTCGCAACCTCGCCGGTGGTGGCGGCCGCCGAGTTATTGTCGATCCGGGAGGCATAGGTTGCCTATGAGGACTGGGTCGACCATAACTACATCCGGATCGACCTCTGTGGTTTCAGAGCGACGTGTCGACTCAATCGTGACCTCGTCATTTGAGCGATAGGTCGACTCCTCCACATTGGTGATTGTTGACAATCGAGTAGTTTTGGTGGCCGATCGATAGCTTCAAGTAACCATCTCAGTCTCGATTTCTAACTCCCTTTTCTTTCTTTCTCTCGAGAACACGATCCAGGTAGGCTCGAGCCGCGCCTTCAGACACATCCTACTCCAACAGCGCTGGGAACTTGACTCTCGCCGCGAGGAATCGATGCTACCATTCCAAGCGTGACTCGACTCTGGAATACCAAGTATAGCAAACAGAATCACCGTTCACATCTATTACAATAAATTGTACCTTCGATACGACCACGAGGGTGCCGCCTAGGTCGACGTCGAGCTTAATCCGGCCTTTGGCATCAACTCGATGGTTGGTGAAGCCCTCCAACCTCGCCGTCATATCTTTCAAGCCGCTCGTCATTAAGTCCCATTTCTTTGAAAGTCTTGTAGAACAAAATGTCCTTGCAGCCCCCGTGCCGACTAAGAGTCTCGCTCGTCGTACATCCGTCTATGAGACCCGGGATGACGAGAACTTGCTCCCTAGCCGCCATATTTGTTGCCAACTCACGGGGTAGAAGGCGATCACATCATCTCCGACATATCTCCTTGGAGGCACATGCTGGGCCTTATTGAGTTGAAAAATTTTATGCTTGATGGCGGTATTCTTGGCTTGCTCAGTAATGACCCCCAAGTTCAATCTAGGTTGCCTCGGTCCTTGTTGTCCACCTCGCAGCCGCTCGCCTCCACCCGCCTGAGGCCTCTTCACGTATGCGTCGAGTCTTCCCTGTTTCGACCATTCTTTGGATTATGCGCTTCAAGCCTAAGCAATCCTCCGTGAGATGACCCGTGTCCTTGTGGTAATCACGGTATTTGCCGTTGTCCCTTCGAACTTGTTGCTCGGGTTCACTGGAGCAGTGGAGCCAACTCGACCGCATTCGGGATTTCGGCTCGACTCATCGTTGTGGAGTGAAAGTCTCGGGCACCTTCTCTCGTCGCCCTTGTCCCGTTTTCTTGCCATTTTTATTGTTTCCTCCATTTTATTGGAGTCCTTCTTGTCATCGCGACCTCCACCTCGGGGGCTTTTCCCATTCTTCTTTTCTTTTCTCTCCTGGCCAGGCGACATCGTACACCTTTCGAACAACTCCCGTCGAGTTGTAATCGTGCGAACCGTGAGTTCATAATCCATGCCTTCCGAGGAAATACCACTTCTAAGCACTGATCACCTCTCTGTCGGTGAGATCCTCTTCAATCTTGTCAACCATTTCTTTAAACTTGGTGAAGTAGCTCATGGAGCTTTCATTTTTGCTTGAACCAAGTTGCTCGGATCGGTGACGGTCGCTTTTTCGAGCTCCGGCGGTCAGAAGCGATCTAAGAATTTTGTTCTTAAACACGTCCAGTGGTGATGCTACCCCGCCAAACCATTGAACCATGTCAAGGCTGCCCCTGTGAGTGTGCTTATGAGGGCTTTGCACATATTGTCGTCTTCATTGGCGACAAAGCACATCGTGGCTTCCAGGTGTGCTATGTGACTCTTGGCATTGGTTGCCCCTGAGTACTTTTCCAATAGGGGCAATCTGAAACTAGGAGGAGGTCGACTGTCTCTCATCTCCTTGGATAGAGGTCGAAGAGCAAAATCAACTCGTTCAATCTTTCCAGTATCCTTTTTCTTCTCTTCCTCCCATTGTTCGAACTTCCTTTTCATCAACAACCATTCCCTGGCGTCGGGTCTTTCATCTCCTGCAGGGGGAACGGCATTCGACCTTTGACCTTCGCTTCTGGGAGGAGTTACCTGTCTACTCCTCCTGTCTCTATGAGAATGAGCCCTTTCCGATCGAACTGGAGATCTTTGCCTGTCATTCCTTTGTGGCGACCTGCGCCTATCATCTCTGGTAGGCGACCTGCGCCTCTCGTCTCTTATAGGCGACCTGCGCCCATTCCTGTCCCTATGGGATCCTGATCTTTGTGTCCGGGCAGGGGAACCACGTCGGCTTCTATTGGCCTCTAAATGCGTCCTCAAATCCGATTGAGCCTCCTGCTCCCTATTCCTGGTGAGACTAGCCCTTAAGTCATTACTCGGCACATGAATGAGAGTAGGAGGTCGTTGAACTATCCTGTCCTCTCCGTTCTGTCCCACCCCCTCATTGGGCCTAGCACTCCTAGCCTGCTGCCTGTTGGAGACTTGGGAGGGAGCCACTCTTTCTGAACGTATGTCAGCCTGCTCTGCTTCCTCCATAGCTATCAAATCAGCCAGAATCTGGGCTCGTTCCAACATCATTTCCTTCTTGCTCATGGGATTGGTTGAGGGACCTGCCCTGTTTCCAATGTTAACCTGTCCAGCTGGACGTTTTGGAGGAGGTGGAACTCCTTGTCCCTCCATATGGCGTTTTCCTCTTCTTGTGTCCGGCAACCCTCTGCCATCAACAACACTGGTAGAGCGCGTTGCTCTACCGTGAGGGCGATTTGGTGGGGGAGGAGGCAGATTGGTGTTATCAGTATTGATGTTGAGATTTCCAGCGTTTGCATTGGTGTTGTTGTTCACAGCCTCGTGCCCAAGCGAGGCTTCAGATACATGTCCATCTGAAGTTACCATTGTTGTAGGTTGAGAAAAATTTCGAGATCAAGCTAAAGCACAGTTCCCGGCAATGGAACCAAACTGATGCTGCAGGAATTGTGCTTATCAGTAATCCTCCACGTGGCAGGACTAATCACCTGGCTCCTTGACCTGAAATCAGAACCCACGACTAGCCGGATGTGTCTCCGGCGAAGACGCTCGGGCGTGAGAGTAAGATAACGGTTGTATATAGCTCAAAATGTATTGAATGATGAATTCAAATAACAAAATGGCAGTTACCTTTCACCGTTGGTAGTGATGAAGTATTTATAGGAGATGGCCTTTGTATATTTGGTGGTGCTACATGAGCTCCGAAATTATAGCGGCGGTTATGGTCATGAGAACGTGTCTGTAACCGTCCCTGATTTATAGGGATGCTGTTATGGAAAGATTTGACCCATGTGCGTCCACATCTGTTAGGTCGACATTTGGTGGTTAGGTCGAGGTCGCCATTTGTGGAATGGTCGACCTGACTGGCGGGTAGAGCATGGTTCGTACCCGAATTGTAGTATGGATCATGAGGTCGGACTAAGTTAGGTCGGGACCTGGTAGGTCGGACCATGGACTTAGTCGACGGATACTTGAGATGGGCTTGGGGCCTTGCTCTGATTGGGCCAGCTTCATTGAGAATGTGGGAGTCAAGGCTGTCTGTGATTGGGCTTTACCCATTTGGCCCAACTCGACACTTTTGGTATGTTCAATTACTAATAAAGCTATTGACAATTTAAACCATGCCTTCATAGATACCATTATATTGGGAACCATTGTGTCATATTATTTTGTTTATTGTTGAATCTTGGATCCTTATTCGGGACTATCTCCAAATCCCTTTTGGAAATAGTAGAAACAATGCCTTGCTCTAAGGTTGGATTCCTATTTTACCTTGTGAGAAAACTATTACGCGTTTCTGATTCCGTTCATCAATATTGTGCATATGTAGTATTCATTTTGAATCCCTATATCCTTCCTACCTTGCCTTTTTCATTCTTATATTGAGTTCGAAGCTGCAATATTAAGAGCAATACTTGATGGTAATATTTGGCAGGTTTGACTGAAGAGAGTGGAGTTATTGCATCAAATCTAAGTAGGAAGGTTAAGGACCTTGCTGCAGATTCTTTACTTCTTCTGGGACCCCTACTGCTTCAAACTGCTCATCGTCTTTCATCATCAATGTTGGTAGGTGGAAGTTTTTATTATTGGATCTGATCATCGATAGGTTGATTATTTGCTATTCCTAAAAATATATAATTTTTTTTTTGCAGTCTCTAGATGACAAGGCAAGGTGTGCAAAAATCCTCAAGATTTGTCTCGATTTACTTAATCAGCCAGATCATTTGGTAAACATTCAAACCTAATCTTTGTTGGTAAGTTTATCATGCATGTAGTTATAGAATTTAACTATCATATATAGTGATGAACAGATTGTGCGTGCATTTGCTCATGAGCAATTTGCAAGGCTTCTCTTAGATAACGATAAAGATCCGGTCTTAACGTCTGAAGTACTACCGGCAGAGTCTGAAGCTGGAGTTACTGACACTGAAGGAGGAGACTATGAAAATTTCATTGGTATATCTGAATCGATTGAGCATATAAAACTCAACTCTTTTGTTGCGGAGAATGATCCTAGTCACGATCTAGAAACAATTGAAGATTTATTGGCATCAAACAAAGCAGGATCGAGCAATGGAGTAGTTCATACAGTTGTCGATCGAATCTCGTCTAAGTTGGCAGCAATACATCATGCGTCTCAAGCTATTAGATCTCTGAGATTGAAACGGCAGCTCCAAAGCACTGACAATGGTGGCCAGACCGAAAATCTGTTGCCTTCGTCAACAGATTTTCCAGTTTGTCCATGTGGAGAAGCTGATTGCATTGAAGTTTGTAACATTCGCAAATGGCTTCCAATGTCAAAACTGGATGACAAGTCGTGGAAACTTGTTCTTTTACTTGGAGAATCTTGTTTGGCACTAGGAGAAGCTTATAAGGATGACCGTCAGTTGCCTCTGGTTTTCAAGGTTGTAGAATTAGCATGTTTGGTTTATGGGTCCATGCCGCAGCATCTTGGGGACACACGATTTGTTTCATCATTTGGTTGTAATTCCTTTACAGATAGAAGTGATAAGACTAAATCCATGGCGGCAGATTATCTTTTCTGGGCAAAAGCATGGACACTAGTCGGGGATGTAAAATATGAGCTTTCTATGATAGAGGATGTAACGATTGAGGAGAAACCTATCACTAAAGAGTTGAAAATGTCATTAAAAGTTCTGGAGGAGTTAAAAAGGCTCAAGAAGAAGCTTGGGAAGTTAAATCAAAACTGCTCTTTGTGTTCCTTAGTAAACTGCAGCTGCCAAAGCGATAGAGCAAGTAGTGGAAGCAGTGAAAGTAGCAGTAGCGGAGCTGTACATGCATCCAGACATGGTAGTAAGCAGAAAAAAAAATCACATTCCAAAAGTCAATCCCGCTCCTCACTTGGAAAGCCAGCGGATGGGGCTACTACTATGGATATGAAAAACGTAAGGGCTGCAGGAAATGAAGTTTCTAAATCATCTACGCTCGCTGAAACTAACTCTAGCAAAACGAAGGTGAAAAATGGTGGCATATTTAAATACCTTCATGGTCGTGTTTCTGAAGATGCAGATCACAATCTTATTGACCCCCTTAGTTGTTATGAAAATGCTATAAAAGCGTTGGGTGGACATCTTTCTAATTCTTCTGCAGGGTATTTGTTAAAAAAGAAAGCATTGGTTTATGAAGGATTGTGTGGAAATAGAATTAGTAGGGGTGACTTCGCCAGAACTGAACTTGTATATGATGAAGCTGTTTACTCCTTCAAAAGAGTTTCTGACCATCTAAATGTCATTGTACTTGGCTGTCATATGGGCTACTTCAGAAGAGTAAAGGCGGACAATATTGTATCTAAGATAGGAAATCTTAAGATAAATGGCAATTCATATGTAGAAGAACTTAAGCAAGCAAAATTAGAATATGGTGAATCAATCAAGTATTATGGGGCAGCTAGGGATGAGTTAAAAGATTTTGAACAAAAAGATGTCGACTTAGAGTATAAAGTTTACTCGCAGTGTGGTCATGCCTATTTTAAGCTTGGCGAGCTTCTGGCGGCAAATATAGATACAGATACAGATACCAAAGTTTACAATGCTATGAAGAAAGTTGGGTACCCCGAGATATCAGCCCTAAGATGCGTTCACCAATGCTTTGAATATGTATGAGTCACTGGGCCAGTTGTGCAAAGAAGAGACAGCATTAGCATATTCTCAGCTTGCCAACTACCAAAAGGATTGTTGCTTAACGTTCGTGAATAAAAATCAGAAAGATCGTGTCCAACAGTATTTTCAGATGGCCAGGATGAATTGGATTAAGTCCACCGAATACTTTGGGCCAAAAACAAATGCTAAAGAGTACCTCATCATTTTGACAGAGAGATCAAAATTGACATCTACCCTAAAAAAGCGTTCTCACAAAAATGCGGTATGATCTGCACAAACTTGTTCTCCTAAGTGCCTTGTCTCTTTTTTTGTATAATAGTTGATCATGGGTGAATATTTCTTGCTGATGGGGGTGAATGTTTTACTGAATTGTTGTTATTATGTATATTTCAGACGTATGAATCAGCGTTGGATATACTTTTTGAAGGCTGCAACATATCAAAAGACGAAGTCCCAAGTTCATTTTGTAATGTTGATGCAAATGTGTATGAGCAGTTCAAGAGTGAGTTGCATATGGTACTGAAGGAGATTTACAAGGAGGCAATGTATGAAAGGGCAAAAGAAGAAGATCTTGATAAGCTAAAGAAGTTATGCATTGAGTCAGCGGTTATCAAAGACTTTAGGCAGTTGCATACTTTGCACAAATCGTGGATTGAATACACAAAAACAAAGTGCAGTCAATGTAAGTTCCAATAGCTTAATCAACTATATGGGTGCAAGCAGGTCTGAATAACCGTGGCCTCTCTCTCTAATCTTTTTGGACTAAGACTTCGTTGTTGTTTCCAAACAACAACAACAAAGCCTTAGTCCCAAATTAATTTGGGGTCGGCTTCGCTGTTATTTCCAAATAAAAAAATCTTCATGTTCAACGACTAGTTTTTCTTGCATATTATATAACTCTAGTACAACTTGGAAGAAATGTAAAGACGTAAAAGTACAAAATGTGGACGCTTTACATTGAATGGAGGGAGTATGTATAGCTAGAGGTGTAGTTATATCATGAACCTGCTTGGTATGCACTTTTGTTGATTTGACCTCGTTGTAATTCCATCCACCACTGGCATTACTTCATATGGGGGCCACTGTTCCATTTGTATAATATGGCTGAATCTCCCGGGTAGTACCAAGCAGGACTGATTAGCTGCTATTGTACATTACTGATGGTACTGATTGAAATTATGTTTTTTTTTTTTTTTTTTGTGTTGACAGAACAACCAGGTGTTCTCTGCCAAGCAGGACTGATTAGCTGCACACTGGACATGCAAAAACCTGCACTTTTGAAATAATGACTGACTGGCTTTTGTTGATTATTGGTATGTTTCTTTTGATTGTGCATCAACAACCTACTATATCTTATGTTGTTTTTGTATTTCATGACAATGCTAATGTTTTCAAGATATATTAAGAAAGTAGGAAATTTACACATTTGTATTAGATGGTTGATTTGATTTTTTATTTTAATTATTGCAGAATCTTTCACTGATCGAATTTTCTCTCAAGCGCCCTCATCATTGATTCCTTCTCCTACGCCCTCAATTTCTCACGGTATTACTTGGTTGCTGCTTTGTTAATTCGAAATTACTAATTAGGTTTTGAAATTGCTGAAAAGGTTTTTGAAAATTGATTCAACAATTTGATCTCTTGAACCTTTACCCATTTTCATAGTATCCATATTGTTTCGGACACATGGAATTTCTCTGGTAGGTTCTTTCTGCAAATCATATAACATATTGATTAGTCATTGTTATTCTTAGTCAATAAAATATCAATTTGAGTGGCATATGTATTTTGGAGCAGTTGTAGTCATTCGAAAATTCATCCTTTGGCAATCTGTTCTAGGCAGAGTAGCAATTGACTATCTTCAGATGATGGGAATATTAATTAGGGAGACGATCTTCTTAATTGCCAATGGTGTTTTAATTGAAAGTGAGCAGTGTCTAGGAAAGCTATGGTAATGTGGGCAATTTCTTGTGGCCTTCTATTTCTCGTCATGTGACATTGGTAACTAATTATGAGTTTTGTTTTTGGGACATAATCAGCCGGTATTTATATCTATTTTTCTGGCGCATCATATTTTTGGTTTAGCTTAAACCAAAACTGCATGTGGTGATTAGTGAAACTAACTATCAAAACATCTTTACTTCTGTTAATGAGTTCATGAAAGGAGTTTTTGATTGGTGAAACTAGCTATCAAAACATCTTCAATTCTGGTGATGAGTTCATGAAAGGAGTTTTCACAGCCATATAAGCTTATGTGTTGATGTATGTTTAGGGGTATAAGAAGCAGTTGGTTTGGATTCGACCTACAAATGTTCAGATTTCGACTACCTGTTCAAGGCAAATTAGCAATTAAACTGTTTCTGGACAACTTGGAACAAGATATTTATCTGGTGGGGAGTGGACAGGGAGTAGATTTTGTAATATAGTTGTTGAATTCCAATCCTATTGGCCTTGTCGTGGACGAAAAGGATTTAAGTGGGGGTGTTTGTATTACCCCATTCCACATAAGTGGAAAATGTAAAAGTTGAGTGGTACTCAAGTTTCCACATAACTACCATTGAGCATCAAATCATCCAATTGGACTTTTGGAGCCCGATGGGTTGTGGTTGACCCAAATGAGAAGATGCTCAGTAGGTCGGTACGCCAAATCGTTACAAATTTGTAACATTCCACATCGGTTAGATATAAAATAATGGAATGGTACTTAAAACCACACAAAGCTACCACTAGCACCAATAACATCCATACACTTTTGGGTGGGCCTTAGGTAAGCCCATTTCACGTCATGCATCGACGGCTTACTAACTAATTTATTTTTATTATTTGAAAAGGGCAAGTATTCCCTCCGTTCCATAACAAGTTACCCACCCGTTTGAGCGGTCAACACAAATGAATTTTGACCAAACATTAATGTCAATTAATCATCCTATTAAATTCTAAAATTTGTTATTTATAAGTCACTAAGTGATTTATGAATAACATTTCTTAAAATTTCATTACAATGATTAAACTTGTCATTAATGTTAGGTTAATGTTCATGTGTGTTTGAGGAAATTGCAAATATTGAGTATTGTATATAGAGGACGGAGTATATGAGTAAAGGACATCTACAGACTCGCTCGTATGAGGGATAAGAGGACACGAGATATTGGGACGGTTAAATGTGTGAAGGATGTAGACCAAAGAGTTTTAGTCGGGGATAAAGAGATAAAAGATAGATGGAGTTCATACTTTGATAACTTGTTCAATGGCGGTCAAGAGCAGGATGTTGGAGATTTAAATATCTCTTCGAGTATGGTTAATCGAGATTTTATGCGGAGAATTCGAAAGAGTGAAGTGGAAATGGCAATGAAAAAGATGAGATTGAAGAAAGTCGTTGGACTGGATGGTATACCAATTGAGGTTTGGAGATGTTTCGGGGAGAGGGGATTAGATTGGTTAATAACGCTATTTAACAAGATAGGGAGAGTTAACACAATGCCATTGGAGTGGCGGAAGAGTACTCTGATCCCTTTGTATAAGAATAAAGGTGATGTCCAAGATTGTGTCAACTATCGGGGGATCAAACTAATGAGCCATACTATGAAACTTTGGGAAAGAGTGATTGCACAAAGGCTGAGAAAAATTGTGGATATTTCGGATAACCAATTTGGGTTTATGCCAGGAAGATCGACTATGGAGGCAATATATCTTATGAGACAAACCATGGAGAAATATCGGGATCAAAAGAAAGATTTGCATATGGTTTTCATTGATTTGGAGAAGGCGTATGATAAAGTGCCAAGAGAGGTACTTTGGTGGGCATTAGCAAAGAAGGGTGTTTCAAAGTAATATATTGATATTATCAAGGACATGTATAATGGAGTTAGTACTTGTGTACAGACTAGTGTTGGGAAGACTAAAGAGTTCCCTATAAAGATTGGAGTGCATCAAGGTTCCGCACTTAGCCCCTTTCTTTTTGCTTTGATAATGGACGAATTGACGAGGTCGACCCAAGATGATATACCAAAGTGTATCTTTGTTCGCAGATGATATTGTCTTGATTGATGAGACAAGAGAGGGTGTTGAAAGTAAATTGGAGTTGTGGAGACACACTTTGGAATCTCGAGGTTTTCGATTAAGCGAAGCAAGACCGAATATTTGGAGTGTAAGTTTAGCAGAGTTGGAAGTAGGGAGGCGGGCGGTCACATTTGATGGAAATATTATCCAAGCTTCGAGTTTTTCGCTATCTTGGATCCATTATTCAAAAGGATGGAGAATTAGATGGAGATGTGGCTCATAGGATTAAAGCAGTTGGTTGAAGTGGAAGAGTGCCACAGGTTTCTATGTGATCGCGGCATGCCCAATAGATTAAAGGGAAAATTCTACCGCACGGCAATTAGGCCGCATTGCTTTACCAAGACCGAATGTTGGGCCGTGAAACAAAGGTCACGTGCATAAGATGAATGTGGCGGAGATGCGTATGCTTCGATGGATGTGTGGTCATACAAGAAAGGATCGATTGCGGAATGAGGTGATCAGAGGTAAAGTAGGAGTTGCGCCCATTGAGGATAAAATGAGGAAAAATCGTCTAAGGTGGTTTGGACATGTGAGAAGGAGACCGAGTGATGCACCGGTTAGAGGCCTAACAGTGGAGAAATGATAAAATGGCGAGGATAGGGAAGACCCAAACAAACTTGGATTAGAGTAATTGAAAATGATATGAGTTTACTTGGAGTGGATGAAAGTATGGTTTTGAAGAGGCCGTAGTGGAGGGCAAAAATTCATGTGGGGGGTTGATTTTTTTTTTTTTTTTCACGATGACATATGAGGATTCATGTTAGCCGACCCCAAATTATTTTGGGACTAAGGCTTTATTGTTGTTGTTGTTGTTGTGGTAGAGAAATGAGAGATAGTGTAATTTTGTGTGAACTAGGCGATCTTTTTCTTACAATATTACATAAAAAAATAAATATTCCCTCTAATACAATACTTGAAAAAGTTGCAGACGTATTCACGAAGGCACTTGGGACAGATAGGTTCCTTTTCTTCTTAGGCAAGTTGGGTGTTCGAGACCTTCACAGTCCAATTTGAGGGGGAGTTTTGAATATATGTGTTCTCCACCCCATAACTCAGTTACTTTCTCGGTCTGTTTTCTTATCATACTATATCACTGTATAACATTTAAAAGATCATGTATATCACTCATATCCACCGTAGGAGATTTGATCATATCAATTAGGAGGTTTGCCTAGAATAAAACTCTTTGTCTTGGTATCTCGTGTATATAAACTACGTTGTATCAAAAAAATCATTAAGCCGTTAGTATTTTCAATGGCAGCTCCGGGAACAATTCATCCCCAAAAAACGTAAGCCTTTTAGAACTCGCTCTTTAAATTAGCGATTTAAGCCTAACTCCGCTACTTCAAGCAACAACATTAAAAAATTTAAAAAATGGGTTATTTTGGTTGGCACTTTATCAAGGACATGTATAATGGAGTTAGTACTTGTGTACAGACTAGTGTTGGGAAGACTGAAGAGTTTCCTATAAAGATCGGAGTGCATCAAGGTTCCGCACTTAGCCCCTTTCTTTTTGCTTTGATAATGGACGAATTGACGAGGTCAGTCCAAGATGATATACCAAAGTGTATCTTTGTTCGCGAGATGATATTGTCTTGATTGATGAGACAAGAGAGGGTGTTGAAAGTAAATTGGAGTTGTGGAGACACACTTTGGAATCTCGAGGTTTTCGATTAGCGTAAGCAAGGCGGAATATTTGGAGTGTAAGTTTAGCGAGTTGGAAGTAGGGAGGCGGGGCGGTCACATTTGATGGAAATATTATCCAAGCTTCGAGTTTTTCGCTATCTTGGATCCATTATCCAAAAGGATGGAGAATTAGATGGAGATGTGGCTCATAGGATTAAAGCAGGTTGGTTGAAGTGGAAGAGTGCCACAGGGTTTCTATGTGATCGCGGCATGCCCAATAGATTAAAGGGAAAATTCTACCGCACGGCAATTAGGCCGGCATTGCTTTACGGCACCGAATGTTGGGCCGTGAAACAGTGTCACGTGCATAAGATGAATGTGGCGGAGATGCGTATGCTTCGATGGATGTGTGGTCATACAAGAAAGGATCGATTGCGGAATGAGGTGATCAGAGGTAAAGTAGGAGTTGCGCCCATTGAGGATAAAATGAGGAAAAATCGTCTAAGGTGGTTTGGACATGTGAGAAGGAGACCGAGTGATGCACTTAGGTTAGGAGGCCAGGAGCAGTGGAGAAATGATAAAATGGCGAGGGGTAGGGGAAGACCCAAACAAACTTGGATTAGAGTAATTGAAAATGATATGAGTTTACTTGGAGTGGATGAAAGTATGATGTTGAAGAGGCCGGAGTGGAGGGAAAAAATTCATGTGGGGGGTTGATTTTTTTTTTATTTTTTTTCACGATGACATATGAGGATTCATGTTAGCCGACCCCAAATTATTTTGGGACTAAGGCTTTATTGTTGTTGTTGTTGTTGTGGTAGAGAAATGAGAGATAGTGTAATTTTGTGTGAACTAGGCGATCTTTTTCTTACAATATTACATAAAAAATAAATATTCCCTCTAATACAATACTTGAAAAAGTTGCAGACGTATTGATGTAAATTGGGACGTTTATTGTTTTTGTATCTTTTATTATTTCATTTGTATTTTCGGATTTAATTTTAATTGGTTGATTATAGGTAGATTTAGAATAGATTTTCAATATATTTACTAGTTTTTAAGTCCTATTAGGTTACTATATAGGTTAGGATTAATTTTAGAGGATTTAGGAGAGTATTTTCTTTTAGGATTTTTTATATTTTCTTTTATGTTTCCTTAAGGATTTAGGAGAGTATTTTCTTTTAGGATTTTCTATATTTTCTTTTATGTTTCCTTAAAGATTTAGGAGAGTATGATCTATAAATACTCCTCCCTAGTTTTAGTTTTGGAGACGTTGATTACTATTATTTTCTCTTGAATTGCAATTGCAAGTTCATCAAAGTTCTTTGTCTTCTTTGTAGAATTCATTGAATTGTTATCTTGGGATTCCTTAATCCTTGCAGGTTAATTAGTTTAGGCTAATTATCGTTACATTTCCGCTGCGTTTACATCAGTTGGTATCAGAAAAGGCGAGATCCTTGGACGATGGCCAATTCCGGTGGAGACAACGGAGACAACCTAACCATTCTTACCGCAATCTTGGAGCGTATGGAGCGTCAGGATCAAGCAACTAGGGAACGTATGGACCGTTTGGATCAAGAGGCTAGAGAGCACGGAGCGGCCAAGATCGACGGCATACGGAACTCATGGCGGCTTTGGTCGGATTGCGTGTAGGTGGAGATGGTGTCAACCCACGAAATCGGGCTGGTCCTCACGAGGAAAATCTCCACCGTGGTGATCCGATGGCGGGGATACTTCGGATAATGTTGAAGGGAGGCCGGGCGGTGCCTCCTCAAGATCAACGACCCAAGATTAGGGCGGATATTCCGGTCTTTAATGGTGAGTTGTCTATTGAAGAATTTCCTACTCAAGAAGAAGCTTTTGATGAGGAGGTTATTTGTGAGTTAAAAGAAGATTTGAGCATTGTTCAGGTTTGTGGTGATATTATTACTTCAAATATTATAGTCCCTGATAATGTCCTAGTTGAATTCAAGGAGAAAGAAGAGGTTGGTATTGATTGTTCAAAAACCCCAATTTTTTATAAAAATTTGGGTGTTTTTCACAACAAGAAAGAAATTATTTTTGAAGATTTATTGATCATTGTTGATCAAGGGAAGGAAGGGGAGGAAAATCAACACAAGGAGGATGGGATTGATGGAATAATTTTATATACAGAAGAGATCATCTTACGTCAATGTATGCTTAAAAAAAAGATTTATTCGAAATATCTTTTTAAATGGGATGGCAGCTTCCAAACGTTGGATGAGAACTCGGGGACGAGTTCTTTTGAAGTGGTGGTGTATGATGTAAATTGGGACGTTTATTGTTTTTGTATCTTTTATTATTTCATTTGTATTTTCGGATTTAATTTTAATTGGTTGATTATAGGTAGATTTAGAATAGATTTTCAATATATTTACTAGTTTTTAAGTCCTATTAGGTTACTATATAGGTTAGGATTAATTTTAGAGGATTTAGGAGAGTATTTTCTTTTAGGATTTTTTATATTTTCTTTTATGTTTCCTTAAGGATTTAGGAGAGTATTTTCTTTTAGGATTTTCTATATTTTCTTTTATGTTTCCTTAAGGATTTAGGAGAGTATGATCTATAAATACTCCTCCCTAGTTTAGTTTTGGAGACGTTGATTACTATTATTTTCTCTTGAATTGCAATTGCAAGTTCATCAAAGTTCTTTGTCTTCTTTGTAGAATTCATTGAATTGTTATCTTGGGATTCCTTAATCCTTGCAGGTTAATTAGTTTAGGCTAATTATCGTTACTATTCCGCTGCGTTTACATCACGTATTCACGAAGGCACTTGGGACAGATAGGTTCCTTTTCTTCTTAGGCAAGTTGGGTGTTCGAGACCTTCACAGTCCAATTTGAGGGGGAGTTTTGAATATATGTGTTCTCCACCCCATAACTCAGTTACTTTCTCGGTCTGTTTTCTTATCATACTATATCACTGTATAACATTTAAAAGATCATGTATATCACTCATATCCACCGTAGGAGATTTGATCATATCAATTAGGAGGTTTGCCTAGAATAAAACTCTTTGTCTTGGTATCTCGTGTATATAAACTACGTTGTATCAAAAAAATCATTAAGCCGTTAGTATTTTCAATGGCAGCTCCGGGAACAATTCATCCCCAAAAAACGTAAGCCTTTTAGAACTCGCTCTTTAAATTAGCGATTTAAGCCTAACTCCGCTACTTCAAGCAACAACATTAAAAAATTTAAAAAATGGGTTATTTTGGTTGGCACTTTATCAAGGACATGTATAATGGAGTTAGTACTTGTGTACGAGACTAGTGTTGGGAAGAGGCGAAGAGTTTCCTATAAAGATTGGAGTGCATCAAGGTTCCGCACTTAGCCCCTTTCTTTTTGCTTTGATAATGGACGAATTGACGAGGTCACCCAAGATGATATACGAAAGTGTATCTTTGTTCGCGAGATGATATTGTCTTTGATTGATGAGACAAGAGAGGGTGTTGAAAGTAAATTGGAGTTGTGGAGACACACTTTGGAATCTCGAGGTTTTCGATTAGCGAAGCAAGGCGGAATATTTGGAGTGTAAGTTTAGCGTAGTTGGAAGTAGGGAGGCGGGGCGGTCACATTTGATGGAAATATTATCCAAGCTTCGAGTTTTTTCGCTATCTTGGATCCATTATCCAAAAGGATGGAGAATTAGATGGAGATGTGGCTCATAGGATTAAAGCGAGGTTGGTTGAAGTGGAAGAGTGCCACAGGGTTTCTATGTGATCGCGGCATGCCCAATAGATTAAAGGGAAAATTCTACCGCACGGCAATTAGGCCGGCATTGCTTTACGGCACCGAATGTTGGGCCGTGAAACAGTGTCACGTGCATAAGATGAATGTGGCGGAGATGCGTATGCTTCGATGGATGTGTGGTCATACAAGAAAGGATCGATTGCGGAATGAGGTGATCAGAGGTAAAGTAGGAGTTGCGCCCATTGAGGATAAAATGAGGAAAAATCGTCTAAGGTGGTTTGGACATGTGAGAAGGAGACCGAGTGATGCACCGGTTAGGAGGCCGGAACAGTGGAGAAATGATAAAATGGCGAGGGATAGGGGAAGACCCAAACAAACTTGGATTAGAGTAATTGAAAATGATATGAGTTTACTTGGAGTGGATGAAAGTATGGTTTTGAAGAGGCCGTAGTGGAGGGCAAAAATTCATGTGGGGGGTTGATTTTTTTTTTTTTTTTCACGATGACATATGAGGATTCATGTTAGCCGACCCCAAATTATTTTGGGACTAAGGCTTTATTGTTGTTGTTGTTGTTGTGGTAGAGAAATGAGAGATAGTGTAATTTTGTGTGAACTAGGCGATCTTTTTCTTACAATATTACATAAAAAATAAATATTCCCTCTAATACAATACTTGAAAAAGTTGCAGACGTATTCACGAAGGCACTTGGGACAGATAGGTTCCTTTTCTTCTTAGGCAAGTTGGGTGTTCGAGACCTTCACAGTCCAATTTGAGGGGGAGTTTTGAATATATGTGTTCTCCACCCCATAACTCAGTTACTTTCTCGGTCTGTTTTCTTATCATACTATATCACTGTATAACATTTAAAAGATCATGTATATCACTCATATCCACCGTAGGAGATTTGATCATATCAATTAGGAGGTTTGCCTAGAATAAAACTCTTTGTCTTGGTATCTCGTGTATATAAACTACGTTGTATCAAAAAAATCATTAAGCCGTTAGTATTTTCAATGGCAGCTCCGGGAACAATTCATCCCCAAAAAACGTAAGCCTTTTAGAACTCGCTCTTTAAATTAGCGATTTAAGCCTAACTCCGCTACTTCAAGCAACAGCATTAAAAAATTTAAAAAATGGGTTATTTTGGTTGGCACTTTATCAAGGACATGTATAATGGAGTTAGTACTTGTGTACAGACTAGTGTTGGGAAGACTGAAGAGTTCCCTATAAAGATTGGAGTGCATCAAGGTTCCGCACTTAGCCCCTTTCTTTTTGCTTTGATAATGGACGAATTGACGAGGTCAGTCCAAGATGATATACCAAAGTGTATGCTGTTCGCAGATGATATTGTGCTGATTGATGAGACAAGAGAGGGTGTTGAAAGTAAATTGGAGTTGTGGAGACACACTTTGGAATCTCGAGGTTTTCGATTAAGCAGAAGCAAGACTGAATATTTGGAGTGTAAGTTTAGCAGAGTTGGAAGTAGGGAGGCAGGGGCGGTCACATTTGATGGAAATATTATCCAAGCTTCTGAGTTTTTTCGCTATCTTGGATCCATTATCCAAAAGGATGGAGAATTAGATGGAGATGTGGCTCATAGGATTAAAGCAGGTTGGTTGAAGTGGAAGAGTGCCACAGGGTTTCTATGTGATCGCGGCATGCCCAATAGATTAAAGGGAAAATTCTACCGCACGGCAATTAGGCCGGCATTGCTTTACGGCACCGAATGTTGGGCCGTGAAACAGTGTCACGTGCATAAGATGAATGTGGCGGAGATGCGTATGCTTCGATGGATGTGTGGTCATACAAGAAAGGATCGATTGCGGAATGAGGTGATCAGAGGTAAAGTAGGAGTTGCGCCCATTGAGGATAAAATGAGGAAAAATCGTCTAAGGTGGTTTGGACATGTGAGAAGGAGACCGAGTGATGCACCGGTTAGGAGGCCGGAACAGTGGAGAAATGATAAAATGGCGAGGGATAGGGGAAGACCCAAACAAACTTGGATTAGAGTAATTGAAAATGATATGAGTTTACTTGGAGTGGATGAAAGTATGGTTTTGAAGAGGCCGTAGTGGAGGGCAAAAATTCATGTGGGGGGTTGATTTTTTTTTTTTTTTTCACGATGACATATGAGGATTCATGTTAGCCGACCCCAAATTATTTTGGGACTAAGGCTTTATTGTTGTTGTTGTGGTAGAGAAATGAGAGATAGTGTAATTTTGTGTGAACTAGGCGATCTTTTTCTTACAATATTACATAAAAAATAAATATTCCCTCTAATACAATACTTGAAAAAGTATTAACCAAAATAACCCATTTTTTAAATTTTTTAATGTTGTTGCTTGAAGTAGCGGAGTTAGGCTTAAATCGCTAATTTAAAGAGCGAGTTCTAAAAGGCTTACGTTTTTTGGGGATGAATTGTTCCCGGAGCTGCCATTGAAAATACTAACGGCTTAATGATTTTTTTGATACAACGTAGTTTATATACACGAGATACCAAGACAAAGAGTTTTATTCTAGGCAAACCTCCTAATTGATATGATCAAATCTCCTACGGTGGATATGAGTGATATACATGATCTTTTAAATGTTATACAGTGATATAGTATGATAAGAAAACAGACCGAGAAAGTAACTGAGTTATGGGGTGGAGAACACATATATTCAAAACTCCCCCTCAAATTGGACTGTGAAGGTCTCGAACACCCAACTTGCCTAAGAAGAAAAGGAACCTATCTGTCCCAAGTGCCTTCGTGAATACGTCTGCAACTTGATTGGCTTGCGTAGTTTGTTACGTCAACTCCAAAAGGGTCTTTCTATTCTTTCCTCATCCTATTTATCCTTCGCTTCCTCTACCTCTGCGCTCAACATGTTCCCAAACAAAATAACAATCCATCTCAACATGCTTTGTTTGTTCATGGAACACAGGGTTATTGGCAATGTGTCGAGCTGCTTGATTATTTTAAAATAGAGACATACTGTGGTGCGTGAAAATCAGCGAGTAGCCATCGCAGCCAAATAACCATCGCGGCCAAATAACTTCACAACTGTGGGCGCCATGGCTCTCTATTCAGCTTCAGCGGAAGATCGTGCCACTACCGACTGTTTCTTTGTGCGCCATGAAATAGGAGCTCCACCAAGAGTGATAAAATAACCGGAGCTTGAGCGGCATGTCATTTGACATCCTCCCCAATCTGCATTACAGTAGGCTTCTAGCTTAAGATTACCGTGGTTGGGTAGAAATATACCCTGTGGTCCTGGTGAAGACTTCAGATAACGAAGAACTTTGTACACGGCTTTGCCTTGGACGACTAAGGAACTGACTTACAAGATTAACAACAAATGTGATGTCGGGTCGTGTAATAGTGAGGTACAACAGCCTTCCTACCGGTCTGCGGTACAACCCTTCATCAACTTCAGTCAAACTATCATCAATCTGCAATTTCTTATTCTGTTCCATCAGGAAACGACTAGGCCTGCAACCTTGCATTCCAGTTTCAGCTAGTATATCGAGTGTGTATTTGCGTTGGCTAAGAATCAGACCATCCAACGTTCGAGCCACCTCTACACCCAGGAAGTATTTTAGTTGCCCCAAATCTTTAATGCTGAATTTTGTGTTAAGGTATAATATAACTCTGCCCATCTCTGTATCATAGTTTCCTTCAACATAAATCAATGCTGCAATATATATTCCTCCTCTGTCTCACGAATAATGAGTGGTCTGCTTGAGATTGACGGAACCCAAAATCAAGGAGTGCTACTGTAAACTTTTTATACCAATTGCGTGAGGCTTGTCGGAGTCCATATAGGGATTTTGTGGAGCTTGCACACACGTGTTTCTTCTTTGCGTGCAAGACCTTGCGGGATTCACATATAAACTTCCTCCGTGAGATCGCCGTGGAGAAAGGCATGATTCACGTCCAATTGATGGATTGCTGCCACTGCGAGTAGTGTTCGGACAATAACAAGTTTGGCGACCGGTGCAAACGTTTCATGGAAGTCGATGCCCTCAACTTGTGTGAAGCCCTTGGCAACGAGGCGGGCCTTATATCTTTCTATTTCTCCATTGGGCTTATATTTTATCGTGTAAATCCACTTCGAATCAATTGCTCGTTTCCCTGGAGGAAGATGCTCAAGGGTCCATATCCCATTAGCCTCTAATGGCGTGATCTCCTTTTGCATTGCCTCGTACCATACTTGTTCTTTTACTGCCCGGTGGAAATATTTTGGCTCATCATTTGATGTGATGCCTGCCAAGAAACATTTATGGTTACGAGAAAATTGTGCATAAGAGACAAAGTGAGATAAAGGATGTACCGCCAAGGTCTCTGAATTTGAAGTGGGCAGCTCATGGTCAAGTGATTGCGGCAAGTCAACTTCGAAGTCTTGGAAGTGGCTGGGTTTGTGGTGTGGCCGGCTGCTTCTCCTGACTGCCATGTGGCTGTGAAGGGTGGTCAGACGTTGCATGGCCCAAATCATCAGTTTCTTCTCTTTGCCCATCAGAATCTGAATTTGCAGAATCCAACTCACTTGGCAAAATTATGGGTTGTTCTTCACAATCTGAGCCATATTCCCAGTCCATTTCCGAAATGGAAATTTCATTTCAAAGAATTTGACATCTCTACTAGTATAAATTTTCCTACTTTCAATATCATACAACCGGTACCCCTTTCGTGATCTAGGATATCCCACAAAAATACGTGTCCCCCTCTCATCAAACTTATCTTTTCCTTTCCGATTGTCTTTTGCATAGGCTAGACACCCAAAAACTCTCAAGTGCTCATAAGTGGGTTTCTTATTTAACAATATTTCATAGGGAGTTTTATTTGCAATAACAGGTGAGGGGAGCCTATTTATGATATAAGTGGCAGTTATGATACACTCACCCCAAAATTCAATAGGTAAGCATGCCTCAAAACAAAGTGCCCTAGCAACCTCGAGCAAGTGTCTATGTTTTCGTTCTACCACCCCGTTTTGTTGTGGTGTGTCAGTGCATCATGAGGTCTTTAACTCTATTCCATGATTAAAGTAATACCCCATCATGTAATTAGACTGAAATTCCTCCCCATTGTCAGCTCTAATTAGTTTTACTTCCTTTTCAAACTGCGTTCTAACCATATTACAAAACATAGGCAGATAATGAGCAACCTCCAACTTATTTTTCATGAAAAAAACCCATACTGATCGGCTATAATCATCCACAATAGTAAGAAAATAATGTGCCCCAGAAAAAGAAGCAGTTTATAATACCCCCAAATATCACAACGTAAAAGCGCAAAACACGAGCGAGTCTTAATATAACTCAAAGGAAAAGGATCTCTAGTTTGTTTGGCTCTTAAACATGAGTCGCAAGGCTCAACATTATTATTGAAATTAAAAAAATAAATACCCTAAAGCTTAGCTTTGGATGCATGTCCTAACCGTTGGTGCCACACTTGTGATTCCGTGTTAACAGATAGGGTCATACCTCCTTCTCTAGCCGGCTCCAGGTGATAGAAACCATTTTGCCGTCTACCCACTCCAATCTGGTTCTTTGAGGGCAAGTTCTGTATCACACAAAAGTCCGGTAAGAATGTTAGTGCACAATTTAGGTCTTTTGTAATTCGACTAACAGAGATTAAATTGCATCTAAAATCAGGGATATTTAGGACATGATTTAGATTAAACCCATTTGGTAATCGTGTGTTCTCAATACTCTTGACTGGAATATGAGTACCATTAGGTATTTGTACGGGCATGCCTCCTTCGTATGTCCGTTCCTTTTCTAACGTCCCTACGTTACAAGTAATGTGTTCCGTAGCACCAGAATCGATTATCCAAGAATTCTCAATAATTTTCTTACCATCCATATTTACACTCGGGGAGTGGGACAGAGCAGCAGAATTTGTCTTTTCGCCACCAAAGAACTCCAAGAACTTGGCATACTGCTCAACATTGAGTCCGGCTAGGGGGCTTTGATCTGTGGGTGTCTTCTGTTCAAAGTGTGTCACCTCCTTTACTTGTGCCGCCCTAGGTCTTCTTGGTCTTTGGTTTCGCCTTTCATTATTTTGTCGTGGAATCCTGTAACAGCCGGACTAAAATGACAAGGGTTGCATCGTCTTTTCGCATCCATATGTAAGGGCAACACTGTAAATTAGTCGTGGACACGTGAAAGGCTCGTGGGAAGGGCTGGACGCGTGCTGCGATCGTTATTCACAATATATAGGGCAACAATGGCAATGATGGGGGCGTGGATGGATTTGTTGTTATTTTGTTCTACTTGTTTTCAGTAGGAGTAGCTTAATCAATGAGTAGTCATAGTTGTTTTTTCTGCAATTTAGTCCTTAATTTCCATTATTGTTGAGTTGGTTGTTACTGCTGAATTGTTGT
Organism: Adenophora triphylla var. japonica; assembly: GCA_022495995.1. Classification (NCBI taxonomy): domain Eukaryota; kingdom Viridiplantae; phylum Streptophyta; class Magnoliopsida; order Asterales; family Campanulaceae; genus Adenophora; species Adenophora triphylla. The sequence goes on from JAFEMH010005705.1 coordinate 66,826, forward strand.
TGAAGATGAATACAATTTACCCAATTTATCCTTGTTCAAATGATGGGGCTGTTACAAGTGGTATCAGAGCGGTCGATTCACGGACCGCTGCTGTATCCACGGCGTATCGGACGGATTATCAAGGGCAAACAAGAGGTCGGGATGAAGAGTTCTCAAGGAGAAATTGTACCCAGATCAGCCATGGGAGGAGGAATTGAAGGTCTAAATGTTGATTGTTCAAGGTATTACTCATATACTCCTCAAATCTCAACCTATTCTTCAGGAAATCATTCTCACAATCACACAATCTCACCTATTAATTCTCACCAGTTGTACCCCGATGCACAAAATCAGTATTCATCACCTTATAACCCAACCGTCTACAATCCCGATTTTCACATCTCTGGCCAAGACACTCAATATCCACAAAGCACAATAATCTACCCCCTAATCGGTTTGTTAGCCCATACATTGCCTTGAACCAAACACCGCCATGGAACCCTCGATACTACCGGTCGAGAATACCAAATGAATTCGGCCAATGAATTTCTAGTCAACGGAATGGATTTGGGAGCTGAATTGGTGACAAATAAATCAGGGGATAATGATTGTTTTGTCATTGGAGTTGGTCAGCAGTTCCTCCTTGAACTTCCTAGAGATAGAAGTGAATTAAAAATGACTGCTACTGCCATCCTTGAGAGGGTTGTGCAAACAGGTTCGTTGGATGATTATTATGATGAGTTCAAGATAATTCGTGCCCAGTTGGAGAAAGTAGCCTCACATATGTGCGAAAAATTGGATGAAAGCTTTTTCCTTGAGTTTTTCATTGTTGGACTAGAGGACGGAAGTAAATCATATGTTAAATGGCTTGAACCACATACAGTTTATGGAGCTCATATGTATGCGGTGTATAAGCAAAACAAGGTGTTGATGGGTGCCATTGAAGGTGAGAATGAAACTGTTGATGCTAAAAAGGAGGCTGCAAATACTGAGAGTGTCAAGTTGGATGATCCTAGTGGTGATAATCAGGAAATAGAGGGTATAGAGGAAGATAATGATAAAGTTCTAAAAGTTACTGAGGCAGTCCTTGCATACTCCAATGACTCGCGGCACAAAATGAGAGTGTCACAGTTGCTGCAATTGATGATGTTTATCGATTGTTTGGTTCGAAGTACTCTTGGGAGGTCAATTCCTGGAAATGCTTGATAGATGGGTATGTGAGGAAGAAGATGTTACTTGATGTGTATCCAAAGAAGAAACCAGATGGAAAAGCTGCAATGTTTGTGCGAGCTCATGGCGAGATTGAAACATTAGTTGTAGCGAATTACGAACTTGGAAATGGAATCACGAAGAAGCTGAAAATTGATTGTTCTCTCAATAATAATGCCATGGAATTTATGAGAGGATTAAGGACCATTTTGACTGGATTCATAACTGATCTTGTTGGTGTCTTTAATGCCCTTAGTATCACCAGTGAACTTACTGTCGCTTCACTTGCCAATGGATTTGAACTAAAGAACAAAGAAACCATTATATTATTTGATCCTGGAGGTGGTACTTTCGATTTTAATGTCCCGAGCGATGGTGACATGATTTCAACAACACTAATTGATCGATACTTGTTTGCATTAAAGCACTGTTGGCGTTGTTGGTGAGATTACTCCCTGGAATTTCCTTCTTGTTATGATCAATCGAAGGTTGTACCTGACATTGCTTTTGGATGTATTGTGGTCATAAAACATTTTGGACTTACTACTTTTGTTGACTACGGTGGCAAAGCATGTTGAACAAGAAATTCAACACCTATGCTCGCCTCAACAAACTAAGGCCAAAACAGGTTGTAATTGGTCGTAGTAATGATGTGAGTGATGGTCAATCATACACTGTTTTCAAAGAGGACTTGTCCGGCCTTCACGGCGCGATGTTATCATGGAAGATTGTCTCGAATGTCACTAATGATAAGAAAGTTGCTAAGAAAATTTATAAGGAAGGGAAAGGTTATGAAAGTCCCATTGAAGTATCTATTCTTCGACCGAAAAGCAAGTTATTGATGGGCTACTTAAATTAATGACTTTAAAAACGAAGGGGTGGAACTTCCATCAGTTGTACATGAACTCATTACGATATATTGATTATTGATAGAGATCACAGCCGTAGCATTGAATATGTTCGTGGAGGGCTCACGAGAAGTTATTCAACAGACAAATCACGAAAAACAAGATCACTCAATTTAATTGTGGGTGTAATGGCTCGCAAGAATACATGGGGGCACTTGTACCAGATAATGCTATGAAGCTACAATCTATTGGTCGACACCATTACAGTGGTATGTTACTTGAGAGATCTCGCCTTTGTATTTTATACAAGTTGGTATTCTCAATTGCGAATATGCCGAAATTCTTCTCGTAGAGAGCAAGCTCAAGTTTTTATCATTAATGGTGACACATTAGTGTTGCTACAACCTCGCTTGGAATTCGAGAAAGGCGAATGATGATAAGGAAAATTATTGGCAAAGGGTTATTTACATTTCCTTTTGATAGAGGAAAGCTTTCATTGTGGCCAAAATAAATCTTTTGCTGCAGATGGTTCCCTGTGTGATGTCATACACTTTTGCTAGAATATGAGGTGCTCTGAGTTGTTTCATGGAATCCTAGCCTTGAGGACAAGGCTATTATAAGGAGGGAGTATTTGTAACAATGGGACTAAAATGACAAGGGTTGCATCGTCTTTTCGCATCCATATGTAAGGGCAACACTGTAAATTAGTCGTGGACACGTGAAAGGCTCGTGGGAAGGGCTGGACGCGTGCTGCGATCGTTATTCACAATATATAGGGCAACAATGGCAATGATGGGGGCGTGGATGGATTTGTTGTTATTTTGTTCTACTTGTTTTCAGTAGGAGTAGCTTAATCAATGAGTAGTCATAGTTGTTTTTTCTGCAATTTAGTCCTTAATTTCCATTATTGTTGAGTTGGTTGTTACTGCTGAATTGTTGTTGAAGATGAATACAATTTACCCAATTTATCCTTGTTCAAATGATGGGGCTGTTACAAATCCCCAATCTGCAGGGTATCCGACAAGCTCGTAACAATTCTCCTTTGTGTGCCCCATCTTCTCGTAGTGGGTGTATTTAGGTCTTTCACGTCTTCCAAACCTCCTGTCATAGCCTCCTTTATCATAGTTTTCAATGGTTGGCCTTGGTGTTGCTGCCTGCAGCGCTGCTGCTTCAACAATTGTGGGTCTCTGAGCTATGGAAATTTGTCTTTGTGCTTCGTCTTCAGACACTAAGTGATAAGAAATACCAAGTTCTACTGAGGGTTTTGTGCCAAGTATTTGTGTCTTTATAGTCCCAAATGAATCGTCTAGTCCCATGAGAAACTCATACAATTTTTCCCTTTCATTCAATGACTGCAGCTTCCTTGAGACGTCACACGTGCACTTTCCACTTTCACACTTTGGCAATGGAGATATCGATTGTATCTCGTCCCAAAGCCCCTTCAATTTTGTGTAATAGGCGGAGATAGAGAGGCCTTCTTGCCTTCAGATCATACGTCCGCGTTGCACTCTCCTTCCCAAAGCGTCTTCAAGATCCTCACATATCTCCTTTGCCGTCTCTGTGAACTTCACTCCTTATCCATGGCACTGTTAAGCCATCCTTTTACCATGGCGTTGCAGCGCTTCCAAAGCATCACTTCGGATGAGGTTTCTGCTGGTTTATCGATCGATTCATCGACAAAGCCAATTTTGTTTTTGGCGAAAAATGCGTTGGCCATTTCATTCTTCCGGTCACCATAATTGACGTCGCGGAGGACCTCGCTAACGAAGATTTGGCCGGGATTATCTGACGCATGGATGTAGTATGGAGACATTACATCCACGGTAGGGATTTTGGTTTGGTCGCATCGGAGTCATTGGAATCCATTGTGCGTGAAAAGGTTTTTGGTTTCATTGGATCTAACCGGCAACTCTGATACCATGAAAATACTGAACGGCTTAATGATTTTATTGATACAACGTAGTTTATATGGTAAATTCTATATACAAGGCACCTTACATACAAGGCATCAATAATGCCCAAACTACCCTTCGCGTGTCGTGTGCGAAAGGACGACAGGAAGCCTTTATTTCGTGTACTTTTACACGACATAAACTAATTGTGTAAAATATTAGGTCGTATGAAATTATACGAAATTTAAATTTACTCTGTCATTAATGTCGTACACAACCACACGATATGATGTCCTAATATCGTGTATATCCATACGACATATCAAAATGAAGGTGTTCTTCGATGATTTGCAACACGATGTTAATGATACGCATATGCTATGTTATATTATTGAATTGTGTTGTTAATTGAGCAAAATTTATACACTTATACATGACAAGGAACAAACGTCATATTGGATCATACAATATCATATAACCTATCACATTTAAGTGATACCACTTTATTTATAATCACCTAACAAATGATTATAAATAAAGTCATAGAGATGAAAAACCCTTTAAATGCCATTTAGAATGGAGAAAAAAATAAACGAGGTAGCCGTATACCATTTTTCACAAGATCGGGACACATAAAACCCTAAAAAATCCTAAATAATGGCACATATTTGTAACTCAATTTCCATTTGGATTTGGAGGAAACTCATGTAGATGAAAAACACTTTAAATGTCATCTAGAATCTAGAAAAAAATTAAAAAAAAAACGAGGTAGCCGTATACCATTTTTCACAAGATCGGGACACATAAAACCCTAAAAACCCTAAATAATGGCACATATTTGTAACTCAATTTCCATTTGGATTTGATGGAAACTCATGTAGATGAAAAACACTTTAAATGTCATCTAGAATCTAGAAAAAAATTAAAAAAAAATAAACGAGGTAGTCGTATACCATTTTTCACAAGATCGGGACACATAAAACCCTAAAACCCCTAAATAATGGCACATATTTGTAACTCGATTTCCATTTGGATTTGATGGAAACTCATGTAGATGAAAAACACTTTAAATGTCATCTAGAATCTAGAAAAAAATTAAAAAAAAATAAACGAGGAAGCCGTATACCATTTTTCACAAGATCGGGACACATAAAACCCTAAAAACCCTAAATAATGGCACATATTTGTAACTCAATTTCCATTTGGATTTGGAGGAAACTCATGTAGATGAAAAACACTTTAAATGCCATCTAGAATCTAGAAAAAAAAAATAAATAAACGAGGTTAATGATAAGTTGTACATTAGAGGAATACCAACTACTCAAGATCATATATTTGAAATTATCATATTTGTTAATCAAGATTATATGTTTCTTGTTATAATAAGTTGAAAAACAAACAATGATTACATATAAGATTGAACCAACATCATACAATATCATATAACCTACCACATTTATTTATAATTAATTTTTATTTTATTATATGATGTGTCGTGTTTAAATACACGACATTTACTAATACATTTCGTATGAACAATACACGAAATGAATCAGGGTGTATCTCGTGTATTGTTCATACGAGATAATTACCAGAAACAAAGACTATATCGTGTGTGTATACACGATATGTACCATAGTATCTCGTGTATATACACACGAGATACACCCTGAAGCCCTACATAAAACACGATATACACGCAGACAACGGCCCAAACAGAGAGAACTGTACACCCATGCAGCTGCGACACCATTGTCCAAGTCTTAACGCCCATAAATTTATACCCATTATTTTCATTAATTCTCAAATCATCTAACACCATAGTATGGATTCTCCACAACATTCTCCAAGTTTTTATGATCATATTGATCTTGAGCTTGTGGAATATATTTTTGAAGAAGAAGGTTTGCCACCAAATTCTCCACATCAAAATCCAAGCAGCAATGAAATAAGTTTTTAAAGTTATATTTGGTGTTTTGATCAAAATCGCAATAAAAATCCAATGTTGAAACGAAATTGTTTTTCAAGATTGGATTTTTAAATTCTGATATTACTCTATTTCGTGTGAGATTATACGAGTTTTATGCTGTTTGTCGTGTTTTTATACACGAGTTATGGTGTATTACCTCGTATTATGTTACACGAGATAAATGCGTTTAAGTCGTGTAAAGTTACACGAGATGTTCAAGGAACATCTCGTATAATGTTACACGAAATGTCATACAGCCTGTTGTTTATTGTGCAATTTTCTAATTGATGGTAATACAATTTGTAGGGACCGGATGTCAGTGATCAATTCGATACATCCCTATTATTTTCAAATAGGGATGATCTTGTTAAACACGTACGGGATATCGCGGCCCATCAAAATATAACCCTTTCTATAGGAGATTCGAGGAAGACAAGTGGCAAGATCCTAGGCTACGCGAAGATTGTATGCCATTTTGGTGGCAAGTACAGGTCCGGAAAAACTAAAGATGTGAGGTTGACTAGTACGAAGAAGATTGGGTGCAATTTTGAAATCCGGGCCAAAGATAGGGGTGATGAGGTATGGGGTTACGTTGTGAAGCATGGTTCTCATAATCACGACTTTCCAACGTATCCCGAAGGTCATCCGTTGGGTAAATTGACTAGTTCTGAATATGAGGAGGTGTGTAGCGCAAGTCAGTCTTCGGTGCGTCCAAATAACATTCTAACAATGTTAAAGAGGAAGGATGAGAAGAACGTGAGTACTCCGAAACACGTCCACAATGCCCTCACAAAATGCAAGTCACAAGAACGACAAGGGAGATCCTCGCTTCAACAGTTCATAAAAGCACTCGAGGATAAGCAATATACCTTCTTCATGAGGAAAGCTAACGAGAGTGACATGATCGGTGACATATTCTTCTCTCACCCACGAGCATCGGATATGCTTAACTGTTTTCCATATGTAGTACAAGGTAAATTTTTGATTTTTTTGAATCTGTTTTTTGACTCTGTTTTCCACAAGTCGTATGCATTTTTTTTGAATTGCAATTTTATTCATTTCTAACTTTATTTCTCTTTAAATGATACAAGGTGACTGCACTTACAACACCAACTGCTATGGAATGGCATTACTTGAGATTATAGGATTTACTTCAACGGGGAAGAATTTCACAATTGCATATGCGTTCCTCCAAAATGAGAAGACTGAGAATTACACGTGGGCACTCAAGAATTTGCAAAGTCTTTTTCATACTCCCCACATGCCAACTGTTTTCTTAACTGATCGTGACTTGGCTTTCATTAATGCTGTCCAAATGGTATTTCCCGAGACCGCACACCATTTGTGTCTAAGGCATATCGAAGTCAATGTTAAAAAGAGAGCGTTGTCTAAGACTGGTAGCAATGAGTTTGCACTATCATTCATGAGGAGATTTAATAAAGCAATATCAGCCGCTACTAGCGAAGAGTGGGACACCCGTTGGCAATTGTTTTGCGATCATTACAGATCTTATCCTGATTTATTGACCTACCTCCGCGAGACTTGGATTGCTCCATACTCTACGAATATTTTGTCGATGCACACACTTCAGAACCCACACCACGAACAGGGCTGAGAGTGAGCATAACAGGTTGAAGAAGGCCTTGGGGAGTGCTTCTTCTACTTTTGACACATTATTCAAAAAGGCTCATGAGATTATGGAAATCCAAATAACAACAATCAAAGCTACTATGGAGCAATCAAAGAGTAGAATTCCAAATGATATGAAGACATGTGATCTGTATCACGACATATTGGGGCGAGTGTCAAAGGCAGCTTTGGACATCATCAAAGAAGAGCGGAGTCGTTGTGGGGATAATGTCATGGATCCTTCAGCATTGGGTGTTACCTGAGGCGAACACATGGACTTCCATGTAGTCACGAGATTGCATGCATACAAAACTCCGGGGGCCGGATTGAGTTGTCCTCGATTCATGATTTTTGGAAGAAGTTGGACATTGAAGTAGAATACTGTCCCACTGGACCTGATTTTGAAGCTGTGTTGAATGAACTGCAGAACGCACCTGGACCGGTAAAGAGAAGGTTATTTCAAACGATAAATGAAGGGCTACATCCACAAACCGGAGATGCTTCTGAGCCGGATCATATTTCAAAGGCAAATAAACCCCGGACCACCAGTTGTAGAGTACTATCAGATTGGGAGCGTACCGACAGACATTTTGGAGTCCCCACTACACCACCCTCCACTAGCAGCAGGTCTAGATCTTCATTTATTGCATCAACCCAATCAGGTTTGATGTCGCGGGAGTCACCAAATCCGAAATCATCTTCAAACACTACACCATCTAGCCCTACCACTCCTACATCTCTTCCACCACTAGCTGCTTCGGTGCGGGAATTAAGGAAAGTGATGTAAGAAAGAGAAAAAATTTAAATATGAAAAATTAAATAGGAGAGAAAATGAGTGGGAGAAATAGTTAGGAGAGAGAATGTTATGAGTGTAAAAGTAAAGTAGGAGAGAGAGTGAGTGGGTGAAATAGTAAAAAAAAAATTCCTTTTTTGGGTTGAGAATTTTAAATGGGACGCCCAAAAAGAAAAGTTGGGACATTTAGATTGGGACTTAGGGAGTATGTCTTTTGACATTCTCAATTATATTTTTTGATAACTGTTCACAATCCCGATGGTTCAAAGATATTGATATGTAATGATGATCTTTCTTTCTCTTTCGACAGTTGTACTGACAATGTAGTCTTTAAGGAAGTATTTCATAATTTATAAACGAATTGAGTTTTCGATTTATTTTAGTTCAATTCCTAACCCGTGTCAACCTACGCACTGTACGTGTCACACATTTTGTACCAAAAGCTTGGTTGGTTTTTAAAGATGGTCAGTGTCATACAGCCTCAGTAAATACCCCGTATCTGTCAAAACCTGGCCCGAGAGTCTTATACCCTCCACAAAATGGAGAAATGGGGTGGTCTTGCCCTACTTCGGTCAGGAAGATCCGACCTGGTAAAGAACCTCTGAGACCGTTTCTGAGACCTGTACACCAATCTCACCCGAAAGAGATTGCATCTAAGTCATTTCGGTTGTAGCCAGAGAAAGGGATCGATACTTTGTGCGCAAAAATTAGTGAATAAAAAACACAAAAGGTATGTCAATCAATAAATGCAAAGAAGTTAAATATTAAGAAAGAGTAAAATTCCAGAATGCATTTAACTCAGCGAAGAATTTCCCAAAAAGTGTTGTCTATGAAGTCATATAATTCAGACAACTGAAAATGCATCAGGAGGGAATTTTTTGTGCCTCAATATATTTCTTCAATGAATTTATCATCTCTCTTTGGCTAATCTGCTGTGTGGGCCACTCATCAAGTTGGTACAATACATCATCAATGGCGTCTTGCAGGCGAGTATTGCTCTTGTCTTTAATCTTTTTCAAAGCATCAAGAACGGTCATACCCACGATTTTTCTCTTTGTATGATCTTTGATAATACCTATCCAAAGTTCATTGGTATGGGAATCTTCTCCCTCTTTACATTTTCCATTCCTTTTAGTTTTAGCCATTCTTACACCTGCAATGCAAGTAGTAGCAATCATCAATAAAAAGCTTTAGAAATATGGAAAACAAAAAAAAAAAAAGATCATTTCTTACATTCAACAGATTCTTTCCAGGAACTTTCATCATCATTGGTTGATGTTATAGCTACATAAAGGTGCTCCACTCCTATCGTTTCATCACCTGAGGAATTTCAGAAGTTCAATGATTTTATGTATCGAATTTGGAAATGAGACTATCTTTTTTGAGATGAAGGGAGTATATGTTTATGGTTTGTTGCAAAAATCATGACAGATTCTCCTTTTTTGGGACGGAGGGAGTAAATGAGAAAAGAAACTTGTCATTAGTAAAGAGACATTACCAAGTTTCGTAGCAATTTTGTATGTCCTTCGATAAAGTTGATAAACGGTTTCATCTTTACGTTTATCCACATCATCATCACTAAACCTCAAAACTTTGGAGATCTTTTTGGCTCTCTCATCATCAGATACAAGCATCTGATGAAGGCAAAAGACGAGATGATCCTTGCCAATGAACCTTCTTCCTTCACTTCTGCGCTTAAGATCAGCATATTTTATGACTTGTTTTACCTCACTATCCCATGATCCAAACATATTACCTGACAATGGGTATGTTACTAGATTTTCGCAAAAATGAAGCTGCAAGAGAATATAAAATAAATTTAATACAAACTGTCACTTGTTAGCGCTATTTATTAATAAATTTATATGTTTTTTAAAAAAAGAAAAAGAGAGAGAGAGAGAGAGACGGGGAGAAAGAACGCACATATTCCATTCTTATACCAACCAACCCATAGAATACTTTATGTATAAGGTCAACTAAAGCTCCGAATCTGCCATTACCGTCCTCCTCTAACTTCCGGAAATTCAAACGTCTCCAAGATTCCATATATAATGCATCAACAACACAAAAACATTTGCGGTCAATCAGTTCCATCCTTAATTGCTGTTTTTCTTTTCCCTAAATTAATAAATACAGACTAATTAAACCAAATCTTTCATAGAGAAAACAAAGAATATAAATGCTAAAGTTGCTCCAAAATCAGTATCAATATATTACCTTTGGATCCAGGTTATCATATGCCGATATAATCCTTTCTGCTCTCCAAACACATCTTTTAAAATCTCTCATGCGATATAGCTGCAAATAAGGGTTATCAACTCAATTATCAATGGAGTTTATAGAATACTTGGAGATCCCACCTATTTATGTTTGGATATATTACTACAACCTCAATCCCACTTGGAGAGGTATGTATTCTTTTTCAGCCCTGTGATGATTATGTATTATTGAAATTCATAATCATCTAATTTCATGGGTTCAAGTTTAATCCTAATGCCATGTTTGACAAAATTGAAATTTTGAACGGATAAAATGTGTCAATTGACATGTAGTAAGTGATAATTTATGTGCTAAAGTTTGAATTTATGGCATACTCCCTCCGTCCCACGTCACTTGACACTTATTTCTTTTTTCGTCCGTCCCACATCATTTGACACTGCCTAAAATGGTAAAGAATCTTTACTATCCTTCCCACTCATTTTCACTCCTACTTTACTTTTACACTCACAACACCAATCAATTTACTATTCCTCCCACTCATTCTCTCTCCTATTTAATTTTTCAAACTCACAATCATCTCCTCCCACCATTTCTCTCTTCTACTTTTCCTTAATCTGTGTGCCAAAATTTTTGGTGTCAAGTGACGTGGGACGGAGGGAGTATATCATTTATGAAATTACTCAATGCTTGTCATTTTGTGGCTAGATGAGAATTTATATGAATTTTTGAATGAGTTGAACCATATGTGTGTATGTGAGGCAGCCCACTCCATGGTCTGGCAGTGGTTTAATTAGCGGCCCCAATAAGGCCTTTCCGCAGGAAAGACCGGTAGCTCGAGTACCACCCATTACTCAATTACTATAGAAATGACCCAGGTTCTCTAAAATGGGAATATTCGGAATATGAAAATATACATTTGTGTGTTATTAAGCGAAAATATAATTGTATTGCGGAAGAAAGCCAAGTAAAAGTACTGATAATCTAAGAGAAGATGCTTCAATTAAATATAACTGATGACAAGATAAGATGGTCCATTACCGGATAATGTTCATGGAAAAGAACATTGCAATCGAGGTTTATTTCCTGCAATTCAATATTTCCATTAAAATCGCTAGTTTTGTGAATTTCAATTCACTGGCAATCAAATGTTATGAGATTTTATTACCGTAAGCTCATTGTTGTTGGGAGATATGTACTCATTATACCACTGCATGGACAAATCAAGATAAGAGCAATGTCAGACATGATGAAAAACTGAATCCTTGAAGCACCCTACTTAAATAACCAACAACTTTTCAATTATTTCTGCTTTGGGTATCCTTTTATTGAAAAAAATATGCTCCTTCTGTCCGTAAATGAATGCAAATTTTCAAGGAGATTTTGTCCCAAGATGAATATCATTTTTTAAAATAACTTTGTCCCTATTTGCTTTTTTACCAAAAAATAATAAAAAATCATTAGTCGCTTTGTAGTTGCAAAAATAAATGTTTGGAAAGTGGAAAACAAGAATATTTATACATCTTAATCATTCATTTAATTGTACAAAAACAAAAGCATTTTTAGAATGTCCCCAAAATGAAATTTGGACATTCATTTAGGGACCGAGGGAGTAATTACTGAAGGTCAGTTACCTTAAAGATGTTGCAAACATCTTGCTCTCGTAATATACTATGTTCAATTATCTTAAGTAATGGCGAATCCAACTCAAATTTTCCCTGAGAAAATTCGTTAAGGCCAATATTATTTAACGCTCAATGTCAATAAACAAAATCAAAACGGAAGCAGAGTCTGGCAAGAACCTCCGGGGAAACCACCTTCCTCCAGATCCTTTCGCATTCAGAAGATATATCATCAGTAAAAGCAAAGTTCTCAATGTCCTCCTGAAAGTTGAATATGAACATATATCAACCCGGGAAGATTTTTATTTTATAGAGATTACCGAGCAAGAATTTAACTAACATTGTTAAGTGAACATACCTCATCATACAAATTCCAAATAAAGCGTGCCATGGCGTCAAACAATTCATATTTAAAATAGTGCACATCCTCCCACATCTGAAAAGCATAATAAGAGGATCCCCACCATATCTTTTTGAACCCTTCAAAGGTAAGGGTTGTGAGGGCACAAGCAAGTTTAAACATCCTCGTTCCCATAGTTCTCTACAATACAAATGATACGATTGGAAACCAGGTTAGTACTGAGAAACCAATTCTTTTACTTTTTAAAGCTTGGGCACAGAGTGATTATGTTTTTAAAGCAAAAGCATACCACGATATAGCATTAGCATATACAAAATGATCTTCCCACTTTTTTGGTTGTTGAAACAAAGATACTTTGAGCAATAAATTTACATTAATTTCATTATATTAATTAATCTAAAATTATTGCTCAAAACACATTCGCATTAACAACAAAATAAAAAGATAATTTCGGGGCAGAGGGAGTACGCATTTAGATAACAAACAATTTACAATTCCAAGATGAAACAAATTTACATAAAACTTTGATCAAAGTTAGCATGAATTAACCACAATTCCGTAAGGGATTATTTGAAAATAATCAGGATATTTTTCCTAAGAATTACATGAATATCAAGATCCATTTTATAACACACTGTGTTCTAGCAGTCCTTAAGAAACCATGGCTTTCAGGCTTTCTAAACATCAATATTACAAAAAGTGTCTCCGTAATAATCCTGTTATTGAATTTTAACTCTTTTTTTTCTTCTAGATCCTATTTTAACCGTTGATATAGAGATTTAAAATCAAGAGATTCAACCCATATAAATGGAAAACAATTAATTTCCCTTATTTTACGAGAGAACTGTTCACAATTTTAAGAATTGTGAACATAACCCAAATTTGTTTGAATCAAATTCAGATCAAGTTGGAGAACAACATCTCATCCAACCCAATCAAAATAATTTTTAGATTCAATATGGATGTCCTATAAATGCAAAAATTGAAGATTAAAATCATATTATTTAGAGAAGAATGAAGAAAACCGATAGGAACATATTGCGCAATGAGAGTGTAAAATAGTACCTCTATTGATCGATAATCTTCTTCTTCTTCTTCTTCTTCTTCTTCTTCTTCTTCTTCTTCTTCTTCTTCTTCTTCATCTTCATCTTCATCTTCATCTTCATCTTCATCTTCATCTTCATCTTCATCTTCATCTTCATCATCCTTCAACCAATAAAAATGGAAAACAATCAATTTCCCTTACTTTATTAGTGACCTGTTCACAATTTTAGAATTGGGAACATAACCCAAATTTGGTTGAATCAAATTCAGATCAAGTTGGAGAACAACATCTCATCCAACAGGAGTAAAGTACCTTTTTGATCCTTAAACTTTTTAATTTCTTACCTTTTCGTCCGCCAACTTTTTTTCTTACCTTTTCGTCCTTGAACTTGGCCATAATAGGACTAGTTGATCCTTCCGTCAATGAGCCGTTTGTATTACTGTTAAGTCTTGCTGATTTGGAATTTTATGTGCTGACTAGGAATAATACATGGCACACTTTTGGCACGTGACTAGGAATGGGAAAAGATTAGTTGTATAATTCCCCCAAACACAACGTACTCTCACAATCCCAAATCAATTTCACCGGGAGTGAGAAGGCGACGAAGTCACGAAGGTTTAGGACTCTTTCTCGGACTCAGAGATCACTAGTTAAATCGCTAAAGAGTATAAACCCTCTCCAAGTTCTCGTTTTGGAACGTTATCTTGGATCAAAACAGCCCCAAATCCATCAATGGCGATTTTAGTATAATTGATGATTGTTATTTTTTTAAGGTTAGCCATAAATACCCCTGTTAAAAACATGTAATGTATTATGGGTTATTAGTTAAATAATCGAATTTAGGCTTTCAATCATAGTTACCAGGAACGCTCAAACCCCCCTCGTTCCCCGTCCCAGAACGTGAGTCCCGGAACGCGGCTCGGGAACGCGACTTGGGAGTTGGGTCGCTCAATCAATCGACCCCGAAATTAACGGCAAGGTAGAAGTGGACCTCGTTTTTGAATTGGAGTCGTCATGAGTTTGAATCTTTCAATTCAAAGATTTTGCAACAAGATTCGTGTACAATCGGGACAGGGAAGGAGCAAGTCGGCATGGATCTGGAGTTCTGAAGAAGACGTTCATGAAGGAGGAGGATTTTGCGACATGGGAAAGGAGAATTGGGTACGAGAAAAGAGACGCGTTTGGAATAGGAACCGATTTGGATCCTAAGTATTCAAATTATTTCTCCTTATCTGTCAACCCATAATTTAAATGTACCCTATTAATTATATGCAGTAATATGTTGTACTGTATAGTGAGTTTAAGCATAGAAACATACCTTAGTAATCTGGTGGGTTAAGAATCCTATTAGCAAAATAGCAAAACATAATTCTATACACATAAAATATATTCTCATGGATATGAACTCGATCTCAGTATTTTTTTAACTCGACTATTAGCATTTTTTTTTATTTTTTAGATTAATTTGACTATTAGTATTAAAAGTTAATTGGATTACGAGTGTCTTATTTATTTATGTTATTTAATATTTTGACTTATATAAATATATGTACATGCGATCCAAATTATTTATAAGAACGTACCACGTTCCCAATTGGCGTACCGAATGATCCTACCCCTAGCGTACCCAAATTTTCAAAGTCATCGTTCCCGTCCCGCGTCCTGAAACGTCCCAATTCCTGATAACTATGGTTTCAATCTTGTTAGGGCTATTTAATTGAAGTAATAATCAAGTTTTTTTGCTGTAATCTAGATCATAATCTTTTTAGGGCTTTTTAGGAGAACAAAAATATGCTACATTATGTTGTTGAAAAGATATTTTTGGTTTATGCTTTAGGCTTGTTTATGGGTAAAAATTGAACTATATGGTGTCAACTGTATGTTTATATAAAAACACTCTTTTAGGTGGATAATGTTCCCAACAAAGTGTGATAAGTTTGTGTCATGCATTTGACTCATGAGCTTGGACTTTTCTGTGTTTTAACATGTGCGAGCTTGCTCGTTAGTCTGATGAAATTTGGCCTGCTTGTTAAGTTGGATAAATCCATATTAAACCTACTAGTCAATCTGATTTAGGTAAAAAAAAAAACAAACACTTTAAACTGAGACCATTCCCAACAAAGTGTGATAAGTTCAAATACTACTCTTGATCAATGACAATAACACATTTAATTTTTTTAGGACATCCTTTTTGGGACGGAGGGAGTACATTATACATACATGCAATATGAATAGTCATGATGCTTATTGTTTGAATATTTCTTGTATGTGCCGTTTATTTTCAAAATAAAAGTTGGGGTTTTGTTTTCTTGCAGTATGGATGATGATGAACATTCCTTGAATCACGAAACGCTTGAGGTCTTGAGTTTGGCTTTTCCAGATGTGACACACAGTGATGAGAACCCTAATAATGTTGAAGGAGACAACTTTAATGACACTGATAAATGGTGGGTTGACAATGAGTATTTGTTTGATAACCTTGTTAGTTAGCCATATGGTGGAAATGATAATGGAAAGGATTAATGGAGATGAAAGTGATGATAGTTTGGGGGATGTAGAGGCTATGACAGATGATGAAGAGGTAGATAGCAATGCAGCAGAGACTGAAAATTTGACTAATTAACAACTTGAATCTCTGCAAATTTGGCTAATGAACAATTTGAAAATGACATGCAGTACAATCAATCAATTTATTTTGAGGCAAATGAAATTGGAGATGACTTCAATCGGTGGAAAAGTGATGAGGATGATGAATCTGGTTCTGATTTTGTTGCTAAGAGATGATTGGGTGAAATCTGATAGGGTGGATAAAGCACCTGAAGAAGTGAAATTTAATCCAAGATATCAAACAGTTAAGGAGTTTGTGTAGTTGTTGATTTTTATGGCTGGGGGTTGAGGTTTTTGCTTTACAGATGGTTGGTGTTTGTTTCAAGATGTTTTTGTTCAAGATGATTAATGAATTAAGGATGTTTTGGTTCATTGTAGATGTGTTTAACAGTGGTGTTTGTTTAAGCATTTTATGGTGTTTGTTTAAGCATTGTTATGACAAATTGTTACTGATAGTAATGTTTTGTCGTACTCCCTCCGTCTCAAAATGAATTTTCAACTTTTTTTTTGTCGTACTACCTCGGTCCCAAAATAATTTTTCTACTTTTGTTGCCTTTTCCCTCCGTCCCGAAATGATTTTTCTACTTTTTTGTCGTTTCCCTCTGTCCCAAAATGAATTTTCTACTTTTTGTTGTTTAATCTTCTTAACTTTTTTTTTTCTAAACATTGAAAAATAATTATAGATTGATTTAATGATAAAAAAAAAAAGTTAGAAAAGTCATTTTGGGACGGAGGGTGTATTGCACAAATGGTAAGCGATTTGTTGTAATGTCCTAATCAACAACCAGTATGCCAACTCAGCAAGACTTAACGTGAATAGGAACGGTCATTGACAGAAGGACCAACTAGTCCTATTTTGGCCAAGTTCAAGGACGAAGGTAAGAAAAAAAAGTTGGCGGATGAAAAGGTAAAAAATTAAAAAGTTTAAGGACCAACAAAGTACTTTACTCCATCGAACCCAATCAAAATAACTTTCAGATTCAATATGAATTGTCCAATAAATGCAAAAATTGAAGATTAAAATCATATTATTTAGGAGAAGAATTAAGAGTGTAAAATAGTACCTCTATTAATAAAAAAATTTCAACTTCACCAATAGCTTGCATTAATTTTGCATAATCCCACATCTCAAGGTCCGAGAGCTTTACATGTGTGGCGAGAGCTGATGGCTTGTCAATAGCTAGCTCATTTTCTGCTTCAACTTCAGGTTCATGAACATGTTCCTCTTTATCGGTTACAACAAGACCTTCATCTTCTCTTTCACGTTCCTAGAGCACGCACAGAACATAAATAATTTAAGAATCCTTGTTGCATGCATAATGGGAGTTTAAAATACCAAAAGGAGCATATTGCACAATCAAGAGCAGCGGTTGTGGACAAAACCGCTTCCCACTACTCTTTTTCTCTTACACAACCTTAAACCTTCCAAATAAAACCACATGCGGGCTTATATAATCCACTTATTTGGTTAAGCCATTAGCCATACACGAATCTCAACCTCCCGTTGCTAAAATATATGCAAGGCCATATTATTCACTGGTTACTTTATTTCAGTAGATAAGATAAATAAACTAAAATCGAATGGAAATCTAAAGGGACATCATCGAAACAAGATGAGCAAAATCAAGATTTGATATGCAACACGAATAATCAAGGGTTGAGGACAATTTCTCACCACAACAAAAGGAGTCTTGGTCCATTTTGCCTTGTCTTGCTGATCTTCAACATCAACCGGCTTCTTCTTGTTCTTGTTCTTGTTCTTCTTCTTGGAAACGTTCTTGCTCATTCGATTTCCACCTCTAACCATTGTAGAAACCTCTCTCTCTCTCTCTCTCTCTCTGTTACTTTGGACCAAATAAGACCCTAGGTCGAAGAAATAACAATTAAAAAATAACAAAATCGAATTGAGAACACAAAATTAATTGAATGAAGATTAGGTTTAGCAAACAATTATTAAAAAATAACAAAGGGAACCTGGATTGTTTTTGTTGTCGGAGCGCTGGAGATGGAGATGGAGAAGGTGAGCCAAAGAGTGACGGGGTAACGGTAGGGTGGAGTGGCGGAGACGGTAGGAAAGGGGTAACGTAGGGTGGAGGGGCGGAGACGGTGGGAATGAAATTGGAGGAATTAGGGTGAATCTGATATTGGGTTTGGGTGTGGTGTGGGTTTGGTGTGCTTTTAATGTATGGGCTTAGTCCAAGGTTAAGCGTTAACCGGCTAACCGTAAGGTTAATAACCGGATTTTAACCGCCTAAATCGTTAACTGTCTAACCGCCTTAACCGCCTAACCGATAACCGTGTAACCGAGGTTAACAAAGGTTAAGAAATTTTTACTCCGGTTAACCGCCGGTTAATTAACCGGTTAACTTAACCGTTAATTAACCGTCGGTTATTCAAAAAAGTTAAGTTTTCTCTTTATATACTTCCGTTTCTTTTAAATCCGTTAAGTTTTCATTTCTTTAAAAATTCATACCTATTTTTCTATAACTTTTTGCAAAAAATATTAGTCTTAACAACTATTTAAAATAGTTTTATTTATCCAAAAAAAAAAAAAAAAAAACGGTTCATATACGATACATATTTAACGAAGCGTTAAATATTTAACTGCTTTTTCAAAAAGTGTTAAAAACTTAACTTTTTATTCAAAAAACTATTAAAAAGTAATTTTTTTTTAACTTTAGATAAAAATCTGACATTCTTGAAAAAATAAAAAATAATAATTAACTGCTTATTAACCCGGGTTAAGGTTAACCGGATTAACCGTTAACCTAGCAGTAACCGTGACTTAACGGTTAACGGTTAAGTCCGGTTAATGATTTTAACCTTCGTTAACCGCCGGTTATTAACCGGTTAACCGCGGTTAATTAACCGTGGTCACGTCTATATGGGCTGCTGTTTACAATGGAAATAAGTGGGCCGAATTTATTTCGTTTTTTTTTTTTTTCGTTTGCTAAAAATTAATCATAATACTTCCCCACTTATCGTAATAATATGGCAATTTTTTTATATGTTTCGTATCAAAATAAATATCACATTTTAAAATAAAAAATAGTTTAGTTAATTTTATCATTATATAAGTTCTTAAAGCACTTTCTTTTAAAGATATTGACAAGTCAAGTGCAATATTTATTACAGGACGAAAGGACTATTATTTTTAAAAAAATGTTTACATATTAACTTTGATATTTTTTATAGGACGAAGGGAGTATATAGAAATTGAAAATTATTATATTGGACTGAATGTAAATAAATATACTTGGCCATGAACTAATATGGATTTTCTTACGTCTAATATCGTTTAAAAGTGGATATGGAAACAGAAATTATTTTGATTAAAGTATAATATTTTATCTTTATAATGTAGTTTTTTTTTTTTTTTTTTTTAAAGAGAACCCCTTCATGTTTATATGTATAAGCGAGAGTCAATTGACCTTGAAAGTAATTGTAAAATATATTTATGTGCATAAATTCTTCTTTTTACATATAATTTTTTTTTTTTTTTAAAGAGAACCCCTTCATGTTTATATGTATAAGCGAGAGTCAATTGACCTTGAAAGTAATTGTAAAATATATTTATGTGCATAAATTCTTCTTTTTACATATAAATACTATATTTAAAAGAAATAATATTTTAGTTTTGAAACAAAAAAATTATTGTTCTCTATAGTTTTTTTTTTTTTTAAGAAGTCGGTGGTATAGGGCATTTTAAATAATGAACGTTAGAGAAGTTGTTAGGGGGGAGTGCTTATTTTAAGTATTTAGAATCGTATTTAGAAAAGAAAAACCAAATTGATAAGGAGTTAGAGATATAGTTGAGGATATTTTCTGAAAAAACTAAGCGACATTGAAAGCAAATTATATTTTCTTAATCACCCGTTTCTTAACTAAAACAACAAGCGTACCACATTCATAATGTGATAGTTATGTTTTACATAAAAAAAATGCATTTATTAATGTGACATTGAAAAAAGGACGTCAAATATCTGCATTATTGAATAGAATAAAAACTCACGTAAAATGTACGCTTTAAATGAATATAAACTAACTATGCCTGAAAAGTGACCTTCATTCTAATATTTGTATTGACAATGTAGTTTTTAATTTTAATTTTTTTTACAAACGGGAGTGATGCTAGTTTATATAAAAGCTAATTTGAAAAAAATGAGTACCGTTCTAGGTTTATTTTGGGGAGGTACAGGTGTAATTAAGTTATAAATGGAGGGGTAGAATGGTGAAATACACTTATGCGAGTCGAGTCGGGTCGGGCCGGGTCTCACATGCCAACTGAACCCGGATCTGACGGGTTTCTAAAATCCCTTTCCAAACCCGCCCGCTTCGGATCGGATTGTCTCGGATTCGAATGAATTGCCATCCCTAGTGAAGATTGAAGAGTAAATGATGAATTTTGATTTAAAGAGATGATCTTTCTTCATCTGTCAAAACCAAGATATGGGCTCCAACATCTCCATCTCGTCATTTGTGTTATTGAAATGCAAATTAGTTATTAAGGAGTGAAATGTAATGTTTTAAAAATTGATGACCGTTACAAAATATTTTTTAAAAAAATAATATTTTTTAAAAATATAATATTTTAAAAAAATATAATATATTATGAAAAGCTGTTATATTTTAAAATGTGTTGAAATAAATCTTATAAATATAAATATTGTATTTTTAAAGAAAAAGCATTTGTTTTAAAAAATATATAATTAAGTTTTCACGTAAATCTTGTAATATTTTTTTTAAAAATAATATATCTTTTTTTTTAAATACAAATTTTGATATATACTGTATTTTATTTTTATTAAATTTAAATAAATAAATAATATTTTTCTATAAATATTAAGTATGTACGAATATGTGATGCTAGATTCTAATTCTAATGGTATGTTCTCACTTATCTATCCATTTTATACACATATACTCCCTCCGTCCCACTGCAATTGATACTTTTAGTCAAATTTGATGTAACTTTTGACCACAAATTTATATAAAAAATAATGATCCTAATAAAAATCTAAAAATTGTTATTGAAAGTATTATCAATCGTGATACAATAATAATTTTTAGATTTTTATTAGGATCATTATTTTTTATATAAATGATTTGGTCAAAGTTTTTTCAATTTGACTAAAAGTAACGCTCGTAGTGGGGCGGAGGGAGTATTCCTTAGCTGGCCAATTTTTTTCTCAATCCTGTATTGATTGTCACTATTCACAGGCAATATGGCTATTTCATGAAGCAGGGCAACAAGGATTTTGAGTGATGTTACAATTCCAGAGATTAAGTCGTTCATAGATACGTAAGTGATTAAATGGGATCTCTAAATAAAAAAAAAATGTAATAATTGTGTATAATCTATGTTTGTAATGACAAGTTGCTCAGGATGGAGGGCATGGAAGTCAGATCTGAGATGGATGAGATTCCGATGAATGCAAACTTTGTCACTAGGGAGAATATGACAAAGGCAAGAAACTTATCAGGGAAGTAAAGGAGCTCTTGGATGAGTGCCAGGAGTTGGTAAGTTTTACTTTTGTTAGAGAAGCAATCGAGAAGAGAAGAAAGAAATTCAGCTTGAATATTGTCGGACCAACGAGCAGCTTGCTGACTTGCTGACCAAAGCACTTGCTAAAGAAAAATTCTGCTACTTCAAAGAGCTTATTGGAGTTGTGAAGAAAGCGCATTAAGGGGGAGTGTTGGAATACATGCACTTTGCTATGCACTTAGTTGTTTCGTCTTCTATTCATGTACCCAAGGATAAACATCACAAATGTTCAATGTTCCTAGGTCAAGTCATTCACTATATAAAGCTTATGTCTTGGCAAGTTTAGCATTGTATCAGTTCATCATTCAAAGTGGAATAATAAAGAGCTCTGCTGTAGCAACTCATTTTTCCCATATATTTTCTCTACATAAAATATAAATTTCCTTTCTTATTCTTACAAACAGGTATCAGAGCCAGGTTCGTTCATTTTAGGGAGTTTAAAAAAAAATAAATTATCAAGATGGCTGCTAGTGCAAAAGATGGTCAGATTATTCCAGTTTTTGGTGGAATAAATTATGGTTTTTGGGAAGTGAAAATGAAGACAATTCTTCGTTCAGAAGGACTTTGGAGTATTGTTGAAGAAGGAGTCGACGTACCTGCTGAACGGACTGAACTGCCAAAAGCAAGGAAAGACAAGCTTGAAGCAGACATGATGAAGGATGCCAAGGCCCTTACCAAAATCAAGCTGGAGTTACGGAAGAAATATTTCCTAGAATTCTGATAGCGGAAACTGCAATGGAAGCTTGGGAGATTTTAGCAAGGGAGTTTGTGAGGACCCCGACCCGGAACCTACACGTGTCCCGAGTTGGAGCGTCCTCAAACTAACCCAAAAACACTAAACTTTTAAAACTTTGCTTTGACTTTCAAACATAAACATTAATAACATAATATTTCAAAATAACTCCACTCAACTCCACATCGGAGGAGGAGATAACTAACTTTGAAACGGTCAACTGTTTAGTTACAAAAGATTAAGGTCATGACGTAAAGTTTAAAGTTTATAATTACAAACTCCACGAAAGGAATTACCAAAATACAATTTCATACGTCACCCTATACGTACCCCGACAATACCCAAAAGATTACTCCAAACTCCTCTCCGTCCTTACTTGGGCGGTCCGCCTGTCTCGGGATCTAAAACAAGAAAGGGAGAGGGGTGAGAATAAATCTCAAAGAAGCTATTATGGATGCAACAATATGCCAAATAGATGCAACACATAACACATTGGAAAAGCCAGAAACACCTTACATTACCTTTGGTTTACCTTTTCCCGTCTGAACAATAGTCGTACAACATTGGGTATAATAATCCTCCAATCTTAAGTGAGCTGCTTAAGCAATACTCACATCTTATAAGACCCGTTTTCGTGAACCATATAAGATGGTAGCAACTCTGTAAGGCTTTTGGCTCAATACAGATGCTATAACCCCAACCTGTGGCCACAGGAGGGGACGGTCACAGGTATAACATAATCCGATCACATTAGGTCACACTTCCATAATTGATCGTATTACGTTATACCCCCAATACCAGCTGGTTAACAAGTATCAAGCACATAATAGTTACTTGAAAGAAAATCCACAAAAGGGATAAACAATAGCCACATGGTAATATGTACTCATGCCCAATCAATATCAAAGTGCAACAATTTATGAATACACTTAAACAACATCAACAACAATATATAACATCAATATAAGGAAATGAGGTATCATTAACCTACTCTACAATTTCCATATAAAAAGATACAAGGTCTTCTATGAAGGTTTAAGTTCAATTACCAATTGGGAGTCACAATTTATAAGTGGCCAAACAATTTGCTAAACGATTCTATTTGAAAATCACAAGGTTGGTTCAGGGGCATGGGCGACCGCCCTTACCACTTGGGCGACCGCCCAAGTGGGTTTTCAAAGGGTAAGGAAGTTTACGCCACTATGGGCGACCGCCCTCACCACTCAGGCGACCGCCCAAGTGGATTTTCAAAAGACAATTCACTCTTGCCCAAGGTGGGCGGCCGCTCAGCCCCGTGGGCGACCGCCCATGCCTCCAGCCAGCCCTTTTCAGCTTTTGACCCTTTTTAACCTTAGTTCTCATTTACCTCTACCATGGCTTCCCCAAGGACACCAAAGAATACCTTCATCTTACCAAGTCCCAAACAAACATGTAAACTCAAAACCAAGTAGTCCTAGATTATTTATCTCTACCCATTCCACCCATTTCAAACCCTTTAGTGATCTTCCTTAAACCCTAACTTCAACAAGGTTCATTTTCAATTCATTCAACTCCCATTTAGGTTTCCAAGCAAGAAATCAACATCACCAGATCAAGAATAATAATCAAAGAGCTTATGAACACATAGAAGAAGGGAATCATAACAACTCACTTGGATTTTATAAGGAAAGATGAATATTTCTAACTTGATGGCTTCCTCTAGGTGGTCCAACTTCAATGGTGCTCCTAGACTTGATTTTGGTGAAGAAATGCCTTGGATTCAAGCTTGGATGGAGGGAGCTTCAATGGAGGTTCTCTAGTTTTCTCTAGGATGAATGTGGTGAATGAAGGAGAAGGGAGGGGAAGGGAGTAAGAGGAGGTATGGAGGGAGGACACATGGCAATGAAGGAGGGGACTTCTTCAAATTGGCCCCCCATCACAACTAATGAGGCTTTCACCCCTTTTTAAATAAAATTAACCCTTTAACCATTTAATTCATCCTACTCATTTTAACCTCCCTACATTATTTATCATATTTCCATTTTTATTATTTCTTCAAGTTTCTTTATTTAATGTCCAATAAATTCTTAAAAGATCCTAAATTTACTTTTCACCCAATTTATCTTAATTTAAGAATTTAAAGACATAATTGAACACATAAAGATAACATAAATATTAAAAGCATATAATTAAATATTTAAAGTGAGTGCCTAGGGTTGGGGTCGTCACACTCACTCCCCCTTAAAGAAAATTCGACCCGAATTTTAAAAGAAAACTTACTTGAATTTTCAAACAACCACGGGTATTTCGCCCTCATCTCCGACTCTAGCTCCCACGTTGCTTCCCCGACGGTATGATTCTTCCAAAGGACTTTCACTATCGGGATACTCTTAGTTCTCAACTCCTTAACTTGGAATTCTAAGACTCTTAATGGCTCTTCAACATAAGACATGTCCGCTTGGACATCATCGGGAGGAGAGCTCAAAACATGGGAGGGGTCATGACAATACTTCCTTAGCATAGAAACGTGAAACACATCATGAAGCAAAGAAAAAGACGGAGGCAACGCCAACCGGTAAGCCAATTCCCCTATCTTCTCTAGAATCTCAAACGGACCTACAAACCTCGGAGCCAACTTACCCTTATTACCAAACCTTTTAATCCCCGTCCTCGGAGAGACCTTCAAGAACACAAAGTCACCAACCCGAAAAGATAAATCCCGTCTTCTATTGTCGGCGTAGCTTTTCTGTCTACTCTGAGCCGTCTTCAATCTATCCCGAATCACCTTGATCTTCTCCGTAGAATCTCGAACCAAATCCGGGCCCCAAAGTCTCGCTTCACCTACCTCGTCCCAACACATCGGAGATCGACACTTCCTACCATACAACGCCTCATACGGAGCCATCTCGATACTTGACTGATAACTATTGTTGTAAGCAAACTCAACTAACGGTAGATGATCCTCCCAAGATAATTGGAAATCCATCACACAAGCCCGTAACATATCCTCAAGTATCTGAATAGTTCTCTCGGACTGACCATCGGTTTGAGGATGAAACGCCGTACTAAAACACAACTTAGAACCCAAGGCTTCATGCAATGCTCTCAAAATCTAGAAGTAAACCTCGGATCTCTCGTCAGGAAACAATACTAACCGGAACCCCATGAAGTCGAACGATCTCTTTCATATACAACTGGGCTAACTTCTCTAACGAAAACTTAGTTGACACCGGAAGAAAATGAGCCGACTTCGTCAATCTATCCACAATAACCCAAATAGCATCCATCTTCTTCGCGGTAAGAGGCAAACCCGAAACGAAATCCATCGAGATCCCTTCCCATTTCCATTCCGGAATATCCAATGGTTGAAGTAGTCCCGCCGGTCTCTGATGCTCGGCCTTGATTTGTTGACAAGTCAAACACTTAGAAACATAATCCGCTATTTCCCTCTTCATACCATTCCACCAATACCCACGCTTCAAGTCTTGATACATTTTGGTACTCCCCGGATGAATCGCAAACTTAGACTTATGGCCATCCTCTAAAACACGCTTCTTGATTTCCGGCGATGAAGGAACGCAAATTCTCCCTTGGAAAGTTAAAATCCCATCTCTATTCAAAGCAAATTCCCCGGCTTTCCCATTTTGCACTTGATCTAAAATTTTCTTCAATTCCGGATCTCCTTGTTGAGCTTCTTTCAAATCTCCATACAATGTCGGAACGGCTCTAACATTCGCAATAATTACCTCACTCTTCAATTCTCGGGAACTCAAAGCTGTCAAATACGCCTTTCGGCTAATCGCATCCGCCACTACATTGGCTTTCCCCGGGTGATAGGAAATGACACAATCAAAATCCTTCAAGAACTCAAGCCATCTCCTTTGTCGGTTGTTCAACTCTTTTTGGGTAAATAGGTACTTCAAACTCTTATGATCGGTGAAAATCTCAAACTTCGCCCCATAAAGGTAGTGCTTCCACTTATGCAACGCAAATACAATCGCCGCCAATTCCATATCATGAGTAGGGTAATTCTGTTCCGCCGGTGATAACTTCCTAGAGGCATACGCAATTACTTTCCCATTTTGCATCAACACACATCCCAAACCCGCCTTCGAGGCATCACTATAAATAACAAAATTCTCGCAACCATCCCAAGGGTAAGAATAGGAGCCGTTGTCAATCTCTTCTTCAATTCATCAAAGCTTGCTTCACACTTGGAATCCCATACAAACGATACATCTTTCCGAGTCAACCTAGTCAACGGAGTCGCAATCCGAGAAAACCCTTCAATGAACCTCCGATAATACCCTGCCAAACCAAGAAAACTACGGACCTCGGTCACAGTCGAAGGTTGCTTCCAATTAACCACGGCTTCAATCTTTGAAGGATCCACGGAAATTCCCGAACTCGACACAACATGCCCCAAGAAAGAAATTTGCTCAAGCCAAAACTCGCACTTACTGAACTTGGCGTACAATTGCTTCTCCCGAAGAACGGACAAAACAATCCTCAAATGATTCTCATGCTCTTCCCGAGACTTAGAGTAAACAAGGATATCATCTATGAACACTACCACAAAGCTATCAAGATAAGGCTTGAAGACACGGTTCATCATATCCATAAACACACTACTGAGCATTAGTCAACCCGAAAGGCATCACAACAAACTCATAATGACCATATCTAGTCCGGAAAGCTGTCTTAGCAATATCATCCGGTCTAATCTTCAACTGATGGTATCCGCTTCTCAAATCAAGCTTTGAGTAGATAACGAAACCTTGGAGTTGGTCAAACAAATCATCTATATGCGGAAGGGGATATTTATTCTTAATGGTGGCTTGGTTCAACAAACGATAGTCAATACACAATCGTAAGGTACCATCCTTTTTCCTAACAAACAAGACCGGTGCTCCCCACGGAGACACACTAGGACGAATAAAACCTCGGTCTAACAATTCTTGCAATTGGACCTTCAACTCTTTTAACTCGGGAGCCATTCTATAGGGTGCTTTAGAGATAGGTGCGGTGCAGGCACTAAGTCAATACAAAACTCTATCTCACGATCCGGAGGCATAGAGTACTCGCTAGAAAACACATCACTAAATTCATTGACAACCGGAACATGAGCTAACTCGGGAGACTTCTTATTGGAATCTACCACATAAGCCAAGTAACCCGCACACCCCTTAGATAGCATCTTTCTAGCTTTTAAGGCAGAAATAACATGTAACCCGAACATAGATCTATCCGCATCAAATATAAAAGTAGGCACGTCGAGGCATAGCAAATGAGACTCGTTTTCTACGAGTCTACCAAAGCATGACAACGACTCAACCAATCCCTCCCAAGGATCACATCAAAATCACGGATTGGTAACTCGACCAAATCCACCGGCAATACATGCCCACATATAGTCACATCACAACCAGGATATATCAAAGAAGATGTGAGGCTCTCTCCCATAGGAGTAGAGACCTCTAACACATAAGGCATAGATTCAGGCAAGGTATGCAATGAGAATGCAAAATGCGATGCCACAAATGAATGGGAAGACCCGGATCTATAAGAATGCGGGCCTTAACTCCCGAGACAGGAACTATACCTCTAATGACGGCATTAGGATCGACCTCTCCTCGACCCAAAGCAAACACACGACCTTGGACTCTATCCTTAGGTTTCCCATCAACATCTCTCTTCACACCACTACCTTGTCCCCCAAATCCTCCCGAAGTTTGCTTGATTCTGTAACTTGGGGCAATTCCTCCTAAAATGGCTGCCGACCCACACTCCAAACACTTTCCTTGTTTGCTCCAACACTTGTCCTCCGAATGCCCTAGCCTCTTTCAAAACCCACATGTTACCCCAAACCGGCCGGAGTCGCACGATTTGCGGAGTCGCCACATTTCCTCCTCGATTCGCTCCCGGGTAAATGTCCTCGGCCGCACCCTATTCTCGTCCCGAACCTTGACCTTGGAATCTATTCCTGTTTCCGCCTTCATTCTTACCACGATGCTCCTCTATGTCATTCTCAATCCGATACGCCATATTGCTGCTGCTTGGAAGTTGGCGAAGTTATGCGTCGATAAGCTGCTTTCGAAACTCGACCCTTAAACCTTTCATAAACCGGTAGACTCGCCTCTCTTCATCCAGGCACCAAATGAGGACAATATCGGGCCAATTACGTGAACTTTCTTTGAATCTTTGCGCTATCGTCATGGTCCCTTGCTCCAGTTTCAGAAACTCGCCTTCCTTCTTGTCTCTAGTAACCATCGGTACAAAGTGATCCCGGAACTTGCGTGTGAAGTTCTCCCATGTCTGTGGTGTCAAATCCCGGTCCCAACCATCCTTTACTACCTGCCACCAGTGCTCAGCGGGTCCTTCCAACTTGAAAACGGCGCATCTTACCTTCTCTGCATCCGAGCTCTCCATAGCCGCGAAAATCTTATTCATAGCCTCAAGCCACCTCTCAGCCTTCGTCGGATCCGGATCTCCGTTGAAGCTAGGAGGAGACATCTTCACGAACTTCTCTAAACCATGCTGCCCTTGTCTGCCTTCTTGCTGCTGCCTACCCTGATTCAGATTCTGAGTTGCCATATGCTGAAGAAACCCTCGGAACATATCCATCATCTCGGCATTCGGATTACCAACACCACCCAAACCCAGATTCTGATCACCATCATTTCCCGCCATTACAACAAACTCCTGCATTAAACACTCGACGTCAGTTATCACACACTCTCACTCAGCTAGACTCTACCCGAGAATTCTAACCGAGCTCTGATACCAACTGTGAGGACCCCGACCCGGAACCTACACGTGTCCCGAGTTGGAGCGTCCTCAAACTAACCCAAAAACACTAAACTTTTAAAACTTTGCTTTGACTTTCAAACATAAACATTAATAACATAATATTTCAAAATAACTCCACTCAACTCCACATCGGAGGAGGAGATAACTAACTTTGAAACGGTCAACTGTTTAGTTACAAAAGATTAAGGTCATGACGTAAAGTTTAAAGTTTATAATTACAAACTCCACGAAAGGAATTACCAAAATACAATTTCATACGTCACCCTATACGTACCCCGACAATACCCAAAAGATTACTCCAAACTCCTCTCCGTCCTTACTTGGGCGGTCCGCCTGTCTCGGGATCTAAAACAGTAAAGGGAGAGGGGTGAGAATAAATCTCAGCAAGCTATTATGGATGCAACAATATGCCAAATAGATGCAACACATAACACATTGGAAAAGCTGTAAACACCTTACATTACCTTTGGTTTACCTTTTCCCGTCTGAACAATAGTCGTACAACATTGGGTATAATAATACTCCAATCTTAAGTGATCTGCTTAAGCAATACTCACATCTTATAAGACCCGTTTTTTCAGGGAACCATATAAGATGGTAGCAACTCTGTAAGGCTTTTGGCTCAATACAGATGCTATAACCCCAACCTGTGGCCACAGGAGGGGACGGTCACAGGTATAACATAATCCGATCACATTAGGTCACACTTCCATAATTGATCGTATTACGTTATACCCCCAATACCAGCTGGTTAACAAGTATCAAGCACATAATAGTTACTTGAAAGAAAATCCACAAAAGGGATAAACAATAGCCACATGGTAATATGTACTCATGCCCAATCAATATCAAAGTGCAACAATTTATGAATACACTTAAACAACATCTACAACAATATATAACATCAATATAAGGAAATGAGGTATCATTAACCTACTCTACAATTTCCATATAAAAAGATACAAGGTCTTCTATGAAGGTTTAAGTTCAATTACCAATTGGGAGTCACAATTTATAAGTGGCCAAACAATTTGCTAAACGATTCTATTTGAAAATCACAAGGTTGGTTCAGGGGCATGGGCGACCGCCCTTACCACTTGGGCGACCGCCCAAGTGGGTTTTCAAAGGGTAAGGAAGTTTCTGCCACTATGGGCGACCGCCCTCACCACTTGGGCGACCGCCCAAGTGGATTTTCAAAAGACAATTCACCTACTGCCAAGGTGGGCGGCCGCTCAGCCCCCCATGGGCGACCGCCCATGCCTCCAGCCAGCCCTCTTCAGCTTTTGACCCTTTTTAACCTTAGTTCTCATTTACCTCTACCATGGCTTCCCCAAGGACACCAAAGAATACCTTCATCTTACCAAGTCCCAAACAAACATGTAAACTCAAAACCAAGTAGTCCTAGATTATTTATCTCTACCCATTCCACCCATTTCAAACCCTTTAGTGATCTTCCTTAAACCCTAACTTCAACAAGGTTCATTTTCAATTCATTCAACTCCCATTTAGGTTTCCAAGCAAGAAATCAACATCACCAGATCAAGAATAATAATCAAAGAGCTTATGAACACATAGAAGAAGGGAATCATAACAACTCACTTGGATTTTATAAGGAAAGATGAATCTTTCTAACTTGATGGCTTCCTCTAGGTGGTCCAACTTCAATGGTGCTCCTAGACTTGATTTTGGTGAAGAAATGCCTTGGATTCAAGCTTGAATGGAGGGAGCTTCAATGGAGGTTCTCTAGTTTTCTCTAGGATGAATGTGGTGAATGAAGGAGAAGGGAGGGGAAGGGAGTAAGAGGAGGTATGGAGGGAGGACACATGGCAATGAAGGAGGGGACTTCTTCAAATTGGCCCCCCATCACAACTAATGAGGCTTTCACCCCTTTTTAAATAAAATTAACCCTTTAACCATTTAATTCATCCTACTCATTTTAACCTCCCTACATTATTTATCATATTTCCATTTTTATTATTTCTTCAAGTTTCTTTATTTAATGTCCAATAAATTCTTAAAAGATCCTAAATTTACTTTTCACCCAATTTATCTTAATTTAAGAATTTAAAGACATAATTGAACACATAAAGATAACATAAATATTAAAAGCATATAATTAAATATTTAAAGTGAGTGCCTAGGGTTGGGGTCGTCACAGACTTCAAAGGTGATAGCAAAACCGAAGCCATAAAGCTTCAAACATTGCGAAGAGATTTTCATAATATCTAAGGATGAAGGAATCAGAGTACATCAAAGACTACTCTTCAAGAGTATCTGAAGTGGTGAATCGAATTCGAGCACTTGGAGAAGAGATGACCGACCAGCAAGTTGTTGAGAAGATTTTGATTAGATTGCCTGAAAAGTACGATTCAATAGTTTCGGCTATTGAAGATTCGAAGGATCTAGCTACTTTGACAATGGAGCAGTTAATGGGTTCTTTGGAATCTCATGAAAAACGAAGAATGCGGCGCAGTGAGCAAGCAAGTGAGAGTGCTTTTCAATCCAAACTCTCATTCGAACCAAAGAAGTTTTCAGCAAAAGAAAGTGGCCAAGGGAGTCAACAAAGATGGAAACAAAGGAGCTGGAAAAATGGCGAGTCCAACAAAAGAGGAGATTTCAAAAGCAAAGGTAAAAAGTTTTGCAGAATTTGTAGCAAAGATAATCATGATACTGCTGATTGTTTTCATCGAGGCAAACCAAGGTGCAAAAATTGTAACAAATTTCCATGAATCGGGTGATTGTTTTCATCGTGGGAAACCAAAGTGCAATCATTGTAGCAAGTTTGGCCATGTTGAAAAAGAATGCAGATTCAAGAATGCAAATCAAGCAAATTTTGCAGAAGATGGAGCGGAAGAGATTCTTTTTTATGCTGGCCAATCAAAATATGGTGAAGGAAATGACATTTGGTATGTTGATAGTGGCTGCAGTAATCATATGTCATCAAATGAAAAATTATTTGTTGATTTGGATACTTCTGTTACTCCTTACATAAAAATGGGGGATGATTATTCTCACAAAGCATTGGGGAAAGGAAGTATTCCCATCCAAACAAAGAAGGGAGTTAAATATATGCGTGATGTGCTTCTCGTTCCTAATATAGCACCAAATCTTTTAAGTGTTGGACAGCTTCTAAGGAGTGGTTACCAGGTTACATTTAAAGATGAAGAGTGTGTTATTATTGATAAAATGCAGCAGCTTGTGGTGACAGTTCACATGGCTCCAAATAAAACTTTTCCTCTCAATATGTGCTACAGAGAAAAAGTTGCCTTGAAGGTGGATGTCGTTCAAGATTCTTGGTTGTGGCATAAGAGATATTGCCATCTCAATTTTCAAGGGCTGAAGTTGCTGAAGCAGAAGAGCATGGTGAATGGGTTGCCAAGTATACAAACAACGACGGAGATTTGTGAAGGATGTGTCATGGGCAAACAACACAGAAATTCATTTCCCAGCAAAAGCACCTGGAGAGCAAAGGCCCCGCTGGAACTTGTGCACACCGACATTTGTGGCAAAATGACAACTCCTTCTTTGAGCAAACAAAGGTACTTTCTTCTTTTTGTAGATGATTATACAAGAATGGCATGGGTTTATTTTTTGAAAGAAAAGTCAGAAACATTCACTATCTTCAAGCAATTTAAAGCAATGGTGGAGAAGCAAAGTGGCTGCAGCATCAAAATAATAAGAAGTGATAGAGGTGGTGAGTATACCTCTCATGAATTTGAGAAGTGAAGTAATTTTTTTTTAATTTTTTAATTATAAATGATAATAAAAAAAATTCTCTTCGTCTCAAAATATTGTTTATTTATAAAGACGAATATCAGGAAAAATGTCCATAATTTTTAAAATTTCGATTGAACTGTATGTCAATATTATAAGAAATAAAAATAGTATAAATTGGTAATTTAAAAGAGGGAGATGAATAAGTGAGTTGGTTTTGATAAGGAAGTGGGGGATTAGGAGATTTTTTTTTTCATTTAACGAAATTGGTAGTATTTTTATTTTCCTTCTAAAAATTAAATAAGTGAAATAGAAAATAAATATCATAATTATGTTCATAATGAGTTAATGTAAATAATTATGACATCATTTTTTTGATATACGACCATGAGTTAATTGAAAGTTTCCATTTGAAAAAGAATGACATTAATTTTTATTAGATAACTGTACTATCCTATTGGTATTACCAAAACTTTTGTTTTTATTTAAAAAATTCTGTTTATCAAAAAGAAATAAAATATCACATTTCTTTTTACTAGATTTCCAATCTTAACCATTTTTTATCAGATTTCAATAACTTATTTCTTATTTGAATAACAAGTTCGTGTGTTTTATTTATTTTTTTAAATTGATAAAATACTACAGAATTGTATATAGAGAAATGCATATTCCTTATAATTTCTTTTTTATTTTATTCTTTTCTAATTTTTATGTACTGACAATGTAGTCTTTAAGAAATTATTCCATAATGTATAAATTAATTGAGTTCTTGATTTATTTTATTTTAATTTTTGTCTTTTGAATAATATTGTCCCGTGCATCGCACGGGAGTCAATCTAGTATATATAATAACAAGATCTTGGTAATTTAAGGGGGTATGAGGGGCATTTTCGTCATTTCACATGGTGGCAAAAGTGAAAAAAACCCAACTGAAACGACACGTGTCAAGCTGTTATTTGGCTTCATTTTGGTTTTTTTTTTTCACCCATTTCTTTTACCTAAATTATTTTAAAATAAATTAATTTTTTTAAAAAAAAAATTTACACCAAAATTCTTAATTTTTTTTTCTCTTTAAATAGAGACTATTTTCATTTGATTTGGACACAGAAAAAAAAACCCTTTTTTTAATTATAAATTTCTTAATTTTCCTTTGTTACTTTTCCTTTTTAATTTTTCAATTTGTTTTTATTTAAAATTAATTAAGAGTCAAGCATTTTTTTTATTATAAATGATAATGATAATAATAATAATTTTACTAATTATAAAAATAAAGAAAGTATAAAATAAAATAAAAATGATGCGGTATAGGATAATGAGGTGGAAGGGTAATATGGTTATAAAGTCAAGGTAGATATTTATCCTTTTATGCTATGCTATTACTAAAAGCCAAGGTAGATATTTATCTTTTGTTGTTCTTTTTTTTTTTGAATAGATACTAAATGTCTCAAAATGGGTTCGGTGCGGGAATTAAGGAAAGTGATGTAAGAAAGAGAAAAAATTTAAATATGAAAAATTAAATAGGAGAGAAAATGAGTGGGAGAAATAGTTAGGAGAGAGAATGTTATGAGTGTAAAAGTAAAGTAGGAGAGAGAGTGAGTGGGTGGAATAGTAAAAAAAAATTCCTTTTTTGGGTTGAGAATTTTAAATGGGACGCCCAAAAAGAAAAGTTGGGACATTTAGATTGGGACTTAGGGAGTATGTCTTTTGACATTCTCAATTATATTTTTTGATAACTGTTCACAATCCCGATGGTTCAAAGATATTGATATGTAATGATGATCTTTCTTTCTCTTTCGACAGTTGTACTGACAATGTAGTCTTTAAGGAAGTATTCCATAATTTATAAACGAATTGAGTTTTTGATTTATTTTAGTTCAATTTTTGTCTTTTTTTTCTCTCTAAATAAAGACTTCTTTCATTTGATCTTTCTTTTTTTATTATAAATGATAATAATAATTTCACTAATAAAAAAAATTAATAATATAAAATAAAATAAAATAAAAGTGATGGGGTATAGGATGATGAGTTGAAATGGTGTTGAATATGTATAAACAAAATCATTGTGTATTTATAAAGTATATAGTGTTATTTAATATAATAATAATTTATATCTATATATATAGGGTGGAGCGTGATGAATGTGGGTTTAGGTTTCTATTTAATAAGTGGTATGGAGTAATATGGTTATTGAGTTTTTTTTAGTTCGATACATAAAACAATTTATTTAATTTTTTTTTAAATATTGGCAGCATAGTAAATAAAGTATTATAAATGTGTCAATTTTTCTATCTGTCTCAAAAATTGGAGTTATCCCATTTCTTTGACCTCAATTATTTTATACTATATTATTTTTAAAAAATATTTACCCCAAAATTCATCATTTGATTTGGACACAGAAAAAAATCCTCTTTTTTAAATATAAATTTCTTAATTATCATTTGCTAATTTTCAATTTCTTTTTATTGAAAATTAATTAAGTGTGAAGTATTTTTTTTTAATATAAATGATAATAATAATCATAATAATAATAATTTTACTAATAAAAAAATAAATAATATAAAATATAATTAAAGTGATGCGGTATAGAATGATGAGTTTGAATGGTGTTGAATATGTATAAACAAAATCATTGTGTATTTGTAAAGTATATAAGGTTATTTAATATAATAATAATAATCTTATCTATATATATATATATAGGGTGGAGTGTAATGAATGTGGGT
>JAFEMH010005705.1:107500-152484 GCA_022495995.1 Adenophora triphylla var. japonica
CGTTGACGTATACTTCGATCTCTTTGTGGATCTTGTCATGAAAGAGTGCGGTCGCTGCCCGTTGGTAGGTAGCCCCAACATTCTTTAGTCCGAACGGCATCACTGTGTAGCAGTATGTTCCCCAAGGGGTTGTGACGGCTGTTTTATCTTGGTCTTCTTCGGCCATCTTGATTTGATTGTAGCCGACGAACCCGTCCACAAAGGACTCTCAAAATTGGTCGTAGTGTCTACCAACATGTCTATGTTTGGTAGTGGAAAGTCGTCCTTGGGACTTGCTTTGTTGAGATCTCGGAAGTCCATGCAGCAGCGTACTTTTTAGTTGGCCTTGGTGACCATGACTATGTTGGAGAGCCATGTCGAGTATTCGATCACCCTTATGAATCCGACGCGGAGCATCTTTTCGATCTCTTCTTTGACTTGTAAGGACCATTCTGGCTGGATTCGGCGTAACTTCTGCTTGATGGGCTTAGCCTCGGGATTCAGGGGAATCCGATGTTCCACTATGGCTGGATCTAAACCGGGCATGTCTTGGTAGGACCAAGCGAACACATCCACAGATTCTTTGAGCAGAGTAGTCAATGCGTTTTGCTCGGTGCCGGTGAAGAAGGTTCTGAATTGCGTCTCTTTTGGCTCTTCAGCAGTCCCCAAATTCACCTTGGTTAAAACCTTCTCGGCAGCTTGGGCCCGATTTTTCTCTCGTTTGATAACATGCTTAAAGATGTGTTTAATGTATTGTTCGTTTAATGTGTCTGCTTCTTTTTTAAGTGAATCGTTATTAACTGTTTGTATTTTAGTTAATTTATCAGTTGTTAAAGATGCAATGAGAGGATACTCGGAAAGGTTGAAACTTTCATTAAGAGCGTATGGGAATACATTATTGGCTATGAATTTGTAATCTTTCGGCGTAAGGCCATCAGATGACTCGAGAGACTCAAATTCAAAGATAATGGACTCAGAATGTGTTTCGACTCTGGACTCTAGAACGGGAGGGGTTAGACCAAGTTGTTCGATCATTTCCTTCTTGTTGGCGGCAGGTCCGGAGAAGGTGGCCCAGTTCTTGAGTGGCATTGTGGATGAACTTGAAAGGAGGCGAGGGTCGAAAGGCTTCGCGCTGCTGTCCCCAATCATGGCTATCATAGAGTTATCAGAAACAAAATCGATTAGGTCTGGCACCTCGATTTCTTCACTGAAGAGTTGTTGTAGCAATGGCTCGTTCCAGGCATTGTTTACGGAGTCTTCCGTTCTTGTCTTGGGCATTGCTAGTTCGAATGCTGACTTGTCCCTCTTGTTTGTGGCAGGGGTGTTGACAGAGAGTTTTTCGAGTTCTTCTGCCAAAAAGGGGGTTTTCCCGAACCAAGATTCATTGTGAATAGTGGTGGTGATGGGTCCCGGTAGAGTTGGTGCGTCAAGGAATGCTCTTCTAACGGGGTTTGGCTCGAGGCCTCTGAACCTCTCAAGGCTTTGTTGGAGCTTGTCCATTGTTGCCGACCAGTTTTGTTTGGCGTTGATCAGCTCTGTCCTTTTTTTCGTGTCTTCGTTCGAACTGTCGGCTTTCTTTGTGAAGTACCGGGCCATGTCGAAGCTGTAAGAGCGGAGGTCAAAGATTGCGTGCAAGCCTCTTTTGTCAGTAGCGGAGCGTTTTCGTGCAACTTTTCTGTCTTCCGCAGCGTCTTTGGGAGTAGGGACGTACCCTAGGCCATGGCGGGTATTTTGTTCTTTGACCTCGACGATCTGTTGGGTACCTAGACGGTGTTTGCCCAAACCAAGCCCCGGGATGTAGTTCATGAGCTTCATCTTCTTCATGGTGGGAAGGATTTGGTCCCAAGTCAGGGGAAGGTCTATGTGGC
The DNA here is from genome assembly GCA_022495995.1 of Adenophora triphylla var. japonica. Classification (NCBI taxonomy): domain Eukaryota; kingdom Viridiplantae; phylum Streptophyta; class Magnoliopsida; order Asterales; family Campanulaceae; genus Adenophora; species Adenophora triphylla. The sequence goes on from JAFEMH010005705.1 coordinate 109,348, forward strand.
ATACTTGGGCCTTCGAGCTTTCGCTGTGAACCATGTCAGCATCATACCTTCATTGTCGTGCTTGATTTCCAGGACTGGGATGTCGTTTGTGTTGGTCCCCTCGATAGTTATGTTGTCCCCATAGATGATGGTGAGATCAGTTCCCTGGACAAACTTTACGCACTGGTGTAGAGTGGATGCCACCCCATTGATCTGGTGTAGCCAAGGCCGGCCCAAGATGGCAGTAATAGTGATCGGGATGTTGATGACCTGGAAATCTGTTGGTATCATCTGTTTTCCGAACCATATGTTCAAAGTGGCTATCCCCAGGACTAGCGGGACGTTGAGTCGTATGCTTTGATCGTATGAGTTGAAAACTTTTGATTAGTTGGCTTGATCCCTAGCAAGTCCATCATTTTGGATGGGAGGACGTTCATGGTGGATCCCCCGTCTACCAAGACCTGAGGGAGGCGACGCTCATCAAGTTGGACTGTTATGTAGAGAGGCTCGTTTTGGTCAGCCCCGAATTTCGGTAGATCGAGCTCCGTGAAGGTAATGATGTTACCATAGTGAACGTTGTCGATCATTTGGACTGCTTCATCTGGTGTCACGTTGATGGGTACCATGCTCTGGGCCAGGCTTTATTCCAGCTTGAGTTTGTGCGTGTGGGCACCCCGACCCGGAACCTAACGCGTGTCCCGAGCTGGAGAGGCCCAAACTATGAAAGACCACTTGAAAAATTTAAAACTTTTGACTTAACTTGAAAAGAAACTAACTTTAACCAATTCTAGTCAAATACTAACTTCACTCATCTCCACTTGGAGGAATTTGAGAAACAACTTAAAAAGGTAAATACATATTTAAGTTACACAAGATCCCAAATAAAAGTTATACAAAGGTGGTTCTATAAACATCTCCAACAAAAGAGTAATACCAAAATACAACCATACTCCCTTCTAAGACTTACATACCCAACTACCCAAAATATACGTACAAACTCCTCCCCGTCCTCACTCGCCGGGTCCACCTGTCTCAGCACAATATAAAACAGTAAAGGGAGAAGGGGTGAGAATAAATCTCAATAAGCTATTATTAATGCAACAATATGCCAAGTAAGATGCAACACATAACAAGGTACATCTCACACATTGGTAAAACAGTAAACACCTTCCGTTACCTTTGTTTACCTTTCCCGTCTGAATCATAAGTCGTAACATGGCGGGAGTAAAACTCCACTCATTCTGTGAATGCATTTTCACCAGAACCAATATCATATAACGGAGAGAGCTATTGACATAACTCCTCTCTTGTGAACTGCTTAGACATATACTCCCTCCGTCCCACTTCACTTGGCACTAATTTCTATTTTGGGTCGTCCCACTTCACTTGGCACTGCCCAAAATGGAAAAGAATATTCACTATTCCCTCCACTCATTCTCTCTCCTACTTCACTTTTACACTCACAACATTCTCTCTCCTAACTATTCCTCCACTCATTCTCTCTCCTATTTAATTCTTCATACTCACAACATTTAACTTTTTCTCTTTCTTACATCACTTTTCCTTAATTCCTACACCCAAAAAGTTGGTGCCAAGTGAACCGATACGGAGGGAGTATCATATAACGGAGAGAGCTATTGACATAACTCCTCTCTTGTGAACTGCTTAGGCATATTCACATCTTATAAAACCCATTTTTCAGGGAAGATATAAGACATCAGCATTTCTATGAACTGACTGCACATATCCATAGAAGCTGAACCCCATTGTGTGGCCACGGAAGGGGAAAGGCCACAGGTATAATGTAATTCGAGTACCTTATGGAACAATTTCTCATAAGTGATCGTATTCCATTATACCCCCTGACATCAGCTGATTAACACATGCTCATGCACATAATCGTTACTTTAAAAGGAATCCACCAAAGGGATAATAAAATAACAACATGGTAAAGCAATACTCATGTTCAATCAATATTATAGTGCAACATTCATTTCATGCACTATGTATAATAATATCAATGCATAGGAACTCAAATAAGGTAGGAAGGTATCATAAACTATCCCTACATAGTCAATACGCAATAATATATAACCTCTATAAAGGTACAAGTTCCATTTACCAAGTTGGATTCACTTTGGCTAAAGAACAAATCAAGGTTGCGAAGCATTTTCCAAACAATATTTAAAGTACTTCCACTATTCCATTTTAACCAAGTAAGACACCATTGTGAAGCTAAAGTATTCTACTTTATCCTAAGTTAAAGATGGTTCACTTTGGTTCTAGGTTGAATAGGTTTACAAGGCATGAAAGATGCTTCAGAACTGCAGTGCAAGGCACGACTCGTGCCCCAGGGCACGACTCGTGCCCCAGGGCACGACTCGTGCCCCAGGGCACGACTCGTGCCCCTTTGATACTCCACCAGAATCACTCGTCCCAGCATAGACACGACTTAGTTCAAAACCAAGGGACGACTCGTGACACAGAGCACGAGTCGTGCCCCCTGTACAGAAATCAGAGCAGAATTGATACTACTTCAGCAACAGCACCAAATTGACCCAAACTAATCTTCCTCTGTTTTCCAAGTGACTAAAATCAGTACCAAACTTAGTAATACAACTCCAAACTCACCCATACTCATTCCAATATAAATTAACACCAATTCACATCATTTAATATCCCAAAACTTTAGGTAAAAATTACATGCAACCATTTATCTCCATGAAATAACACCATAAAATGACCCTTAACCCATTTTCTTGCTATTTCAACAACCAAACCATATTCATTTCAATTCCACTTTTCAAAAACCATACTTAAAAATTAAAAGTGCTCTATTGAATTAAAATAATTCCAAATACATTTTACACCTACTAAAAGGTTTCCCAATGGTCATACAATTAGGCTATTACACCATTCATACTTATTTCCACCCAATTACTCCCCTTCACTTCCATTAACCACAAAGCCATGACTTAGGTCATTATATTAAAATTTCCACTTCAAGAATTTACTCCTAAATACAAAACTACTTATATAAAACATCATAATCAAGCTTAAACAAGCCATGCACAATTATTGAAAAGAAAATCATAATAACTTACAAAAATAGTGCGAAATGAAATATTTATTTGACCGGCTTTACGCGTTCTCCTCGTCACCACGAACAAGAATACGCGACAGATTTAAAAACGGAGAAGTATTAAACTTGCTAGAATTTTTGGAAGAAGGAGTAAAAGGGTTTGGTTTCCATGGAAGAACTGAGCTTGGTTGGTTGATATCTCCCTTCTAAATGACACGGTTCCTTTGTTTAAATGAAGAAGGAAAGCATTCTTTAATAATAAAAAATGAGGATAAACATAACATATTTTCACCTAGGCTCCTCATGGCTTAAGCATTCTTAAATTAAATCCTCAATTTATAAATACTACACATAAGCACCTCAACACCTTAATACTTTTTATTTAAATTTCCAAGTATTATTACTTCACTACAACATTTCATATTTATTTCATTTTGACATTAATAATTAATATTAATTTATTGATATCCTAAATTTCACATAAATGGCCCATCATAAAAATAAGCACATAAAATCCAACAAGTAGCATATAATGCATAAAATGAGATACTACAATCCCAACCCCACGTGCTCAACATGTGCTAAAATGGTGCCTAGGATTAGGGTCGTGACACTCACTCCCCCTTAAAGAAAAATTCGCCCCGAATTTTAAATGAACTTACCTGAATGATCAAATAACAAAGGTTACTTCCCACAAATTTCAGATTTCAACCCAAGCTTCCTCGACGACATGACTCTTCTACACCTTTTTCACAACTCGAATACTCTAGGATTTCAATTCCCGAACTTGCAATTCTAATAACTCTCAACGGTTCTTCCGCACAAGTCAAATTCGCTTGAATATCATTGGTTTAAGAACTCCATACTCTAAGGATCATAAAGATAACTAAGGTTAAATAGATTTCTCAAGTTGAAAGAAAATCCATCATACAACACACAATCTATTCTCAAGAATCTGGATAGTCTTCTCTGTCTGCCCAATAGTCTGAGGATGAAACGTATCACTGAAACTCAACTTGAACTCAAACCTTGCACACAACTTTTCAAAATCGTAACGAATCCCAGATCCCAATCTGATAAAATGTTGATTGGTACTTCACGAAATCAACCAATCTCTCGCATGCACAATTGTTTTAATTTCTCCATCAATACTTCGTTGTTATAGGTAGAAGGTGAACCGTCTTGATAAATCTATCCCATAATACTCAAACGCATCCATCTTCTTAAATGTCAGAGATAGTCCATTCACAATTCCATCGCAATGCCTTTCCATTTCTACTCCGCTAATCCTTCTTCAAATCTTGATACATCTTCGAACTTTCCGGATGAATTGCAACTCTAGATTTATGGTCTTCCTCTAAAACTGATCTTTTAATCTCTTGTAAAGAAGGTACACAATTTCTGTCATTGAAGGTTAAAGTTCCATCCTTATTCAATACAAAACCCTCGATCTTCCATCTTGAAACTGTTCGATAATCCTCTTAAATTCTGAATCAGTTTGTTGAATTTCTTTAAGGTCTCTATATAATATAGGTATAACTTGAACATTCGCAATAATATCTCACCTTGCTACTCAAAGGGTATACATGTTGACACATAAGCCTTTCGGCTAATCGCATTTGCAATCACATTAACTTTTTCGAATGATATAAATTAACGCAATTAAAATCTTTTAATAGTTTCCAACCATCACCTCTGCCTGATGCTCACTTCCTTTAGCGGAACTAAATACTTCAAACACTTAGGATTGGTAACAATCTCAAATGGAGCTTCAAATAGATAAGGTTTCCACTTATATAGCGCAAAATACTCGTAGCCACTTCCGAGTTGATAATAGGATAATTCTGCTTTGCCGAAGTAAACCTCCTCGAGGCACACTCTATCACTTGCCCAATTACATACTAGCACAACCCAGCTTTCCTTGGACTTGCACTAAAAATCGCAAAGTTCTCACATCCATCAGGTAGGGTAAGGATCAGATCTCTAGTCAATTTATTCTTCACTTCTACCAATATGATTTACCCTTTTTGCATCTTACCCATTGATACATCTTTCCGAGTTAACTAAATCAACGATATTACAATTCTCAAGAATCCCTTGTTAATCCTTCGATAGCAACTTGCCAACCCAAGACTACGGACTTCTTCCCTTGACAACGGTTGTTTCCCATTGACCCCGGTCTCAATCCTCGTAAGATCCATGGCAATACCCGAGCTTGAGACTATAGAACCCAAAAATTTAAAATCTTCCCAAGCCCACGCACACTTGCTAACTTCGCAAACAATAGCCTCTCACAAAGAACCATTAACACAATTCACTAATGATTTTCATACTCTTCTCGGAACATTAACTAATTATGGATGTCATCCATAATATTCTCCACAAGGCCATCAAGATAAGGATTAAAATTCTGCTCATCTTAACCATAACAAAATCTATACCATTCTATAAGATGCTTTTGATATAGGCATTGAACCTGACATTAAATAGATACATAAATCCACTTTCCAGCTTGAAGACATATAATACTCCGATGGAAGCACATTTACCATTTATTCATAATTAGCACATAAAATATTTCAAAGGACTTCTTACCCAAGTTTACCACATACCAACTAACCTTCACACTTTTTAATCAAAATTTTCAACCTTTAATACATATATATAATGAATACCACAGAAAGGCTCATCTATACCAAGTACAAGTATAGGCAAATCAGGTATAGAAAAGGAGACTCGATTCTTACGATAGTCTACCAATGCACAACAACTATTTAACCACTCCAGGTCAAGTATACATCAAAATCACACAATTGGTAATCATACAAAATCAACTGGCAATATATGCCCAACTATAACCACCTCACTCTCGTGGTAAACCAAGGAAAATTCGAGGTACTCTCTCATAAGAGCAGAAACCTCTAACACATAAGACAAATCTCAAGTAATATATGCCACATAGAAGCAAAATGAAATGCCGAACATAAATGATATGAACCGGGATCTATAAAAATATGACCCCTAACTCCTGAGACAGGTAGTATACCTCTAACGACCTCTGAGGAATCTATCTCTCCAAGACCCAAAGCAAAGACTCGATCTTAGACCTCCTCTTTTGGTTTCCCTTCATTATCTCTCTTGGTACTACCTCTTTGTTATCCATTTTGTTGACCGCCGCTTGAAACTCGTTCCAGCTGCAACCTTGGGCAATACCTCCTAAAGTGTCCCATCTCTCCGCACTTAATACATTTGCCTTGCTTACTCCAACACTTATCTTCAGTATGTCCAATCTTCTTGCAAAATTGACAAATCATTCCATACTGATTGGATATTAACTGAGCCGAAGAAGCTACCACATGCCCCGCTTGAACATTTCCTGAAGTTGAAGCTCTTGGTTGTCCTCTGGTGATTCTAGATCCTTTTCCTTGATACTTTGGCTTGCTTCTAACCCCACTTTTCGACATTCCACGGTTTTCCTCAATGTCAATCTCAATCTTATACACTCTATCTACGACTGCCTGATAATTGGTAAAGTCATCAATCAATAATTTCTTCCTAAACTCAATCCTCAAACCTTTTACAAATCGATGGACTCTTCTCGCTTCATGTGATACCAAATGAGGGCAACACCGAGCCAATTTCTCAAACCGGGTTGAATACTGATCCACCGTCATGGTCCCTTGCTCTAGCCTCAATAATTCGACCCCTTTCTTGTCCCTTGTAACCATTGAAATGAAATAATCCTTGAACTGCTGGGTGAAATTATCCCAAGTCTGGGGCGTATGATCCCGCTCCCAACTTCCCTTCAAAATTTTCCACCAATGATCAGCTGGGCCTTCAAGTTTGAAAACAGCGTATCTCACTTTCTCTTCGATAGGACTTTCCATAACCTCAAATATTTTATTCATTTCCTCTAACCATTTTTCTGCCTTTAGCGGATTCGGGTCTCCATCAAAGCTTGGTGGATTCATATTCACAAACCTTTCCAATCCATCACTTTGACATCCCTCAGGTTGATTCGGAGCTGATCCCTTAGCTGTCATATTCTGTACGAACATCCTGAACAAATTTATCATCTCTTCATTCTGAATTCCACCTGTCCCCACATTTCCTTCATTTTCTGGAGTCCTTCGTTGATCATCACTGCTTCCTGCCATTGTACAAAACCCCCTGCATCAAACACTCGGTGTCAGTTACCACACACTCCCCCTTAGTCTAGACATCTACCCTTGACCTCTAAACTAAGCTCTGATACCAACTGTGGGCACCCCGACCCGAAACCTAATGCGTGTCCCGAGCTGGAGAGGCCCAAACTATGAAAGACCACTTGAAAAATTTAAAACTATTGACTTAACTTGAAAAGAAACTAACTTTAACCAATTCTAGTCAAATACTAACTTGACTCATCTCCACTTGGAGGAATTTGAGAAACAACTTAAAAAGGTAAATACATATTTAAGTTACACAAGATCCCAAATAAAAGTTATACAAAGGTGGTTCTATAAACATCTCCAACAAAAGAGTAATACCAAAATACAACCATACTCCCTTCTAAGACTTACATACCCAACTACCCAAAATATACGTACAAACTCCTCCCCGTCCTCACTGGCCGGGTCCACCTGTCTCAGCACAATCTAAAACAGTAAAGGGAGAAGGGGTGAGAATAAATCTCAATAAGCTATTATGAATGCAACAATATGTCAAGTAAGATGCAACACATAACAAGGTACATCTCACACATTGGTAAAACAGTAAACACCTTTCGTTACCTTTGTTTACCTTTCCCGTCTGAGTCATAAGTCGTACCATGGCGGGAGTAAAACTCCACTCATTCTGTGAATGCATTTTCACCAGAACCAATATCATATAACGAAGAGAGCTATTGACATAACTCCTCTCTTGTGAACTGCTTAGACATATATCATATAACGGAGAGAGCTATTGACATAACTCCTCTCTTGTGAACTGCTTAGGCATATTCACATCTTATAAAACCCATTTTTCAGGGAAGATATAAGATATCAGCATTTCTATGAATTGACTGCACATATCCATAGAAGCTGAACCCCATTTTGTGGCCACAGAAGGGGAAAGGCCACAGGTATAATGTAATCCGAGCACCTTATGGAACAATTTTTTATAAGGGATCGTATTCCATTATACCCCCTGACATCAGCTGATTAACACATGCTCATGCACATAATCGTTACTTTAAAAGGAATCCACCAAAGGGATAATAAAATAACAACATGGTAAAGCAATACTCATGTTCAATCAATATTATAGTGCAACATTCATTTCATGCACTATGTATAATAATATCAATGCATAGGAAATCAAATAAGGTAGGAAGGTATCATAAACTATCCCTACATAGTCAATATGCAATAATATATAACCTCTATAAAGGTACACGTTCCATTTACCAAGTTGGATTCACTTTGGCTAAAGAACAAATCAAGGTTGCGAAGCATTTTCCAAACAATATTTAAAGTACTTCCACTATTCCATTTTAACCAAGTAAGACACCATTGTGAAGCTAAAGTGTTCTACTTTATCCTAAGTTAAAGATGGTTCACTTTCACTACTAGAAACAGGGTCATTACCGACGGATTTTTACCGACGGACGAAGTCCGTCGGTAATACAGACGGAAACTTTTCATTTACCGACGGAAATTTATTTTATTTTACCGGGAATTTAATTTTTTAAAATTTCGTTTTGTCCGTCGTTAATTTTTAAATTCCGTCGGTATTTTCGTCGGTAATACCGACGGACTATGTCCGCCGGTATTACCGAAGGACTCCGTCCGTCGGTAAATAATTCATATATAAACGCGTCTCTTCCCCATTTTTAATTACGCATCATTTTTATTACGCCCCTTATTTCCTCAGTCCTTCGCGAACCCCAGCCGTCGCCGTCGCCGTCGCCGTCGCCGCCGAGCCTCGCCGTCGCCGGTAAGTCCTCTTTGTCTCTCTTAATCGCTTCTCTCTCTCACTTTCTCTCTCTCACTTTCTCTCTCTCTCATCAGTAAGAACACGCCGTTGCCGCCGCCATCTCTTTCCATCGCCGTTTGCGATCGCCGGTGCGTTCTCTCTCTCTCTCTCGCTTTCTCTCTCTCAATCGTTCTCTCTCTTAATCGCTTCTCTCTCTCACTTTCTCTCTCTCACTTTCTCTCTCTCGCTTTCTCTCTCTCAATCGTGGTTGTTAAACATGAATTTTCATTGACATGTAATTAAACAAACAAACAAACAAACATATGTAGTTTCTTTTTCCCTTTCCCTTTTTCCCCGGCCTTTCCCCGGCCGTTTCCCCTTCCCTTTTCCCCTTTCCCCGTTTCCCCTTTCCCTTTTCCCTTTCCCCCTTTCCCCGGCCGTTTCCCCTTTCCCCTTTCCCTTCCCCTTTCCCCTTGACCCGGCCGTTTCCCCTTTCCCCTTTCCCTGTCGCTTGATTTGGACAAACATATGTATTTTATTTGATGTACAAGCGAAACAGGTTGTTTGTGTGTGTTTGTAGTTTGTAATTGGGTTGTTTGTGTGTGTTTGTAGTTTGTAGTTGTTTAAAACAGGTTGTTTGAACAGGTTAACAGGTTTACAGCCTTTTACAGGTGGTTTAATAATAAAACAAATTTTTTTTTTTAAATCTGGCCAGATTACCGACGGAAATTTCCGTCGGTAAATTAATACAAAAAATAAATAATTATATTTTTCCGGCGGAAATATCCGTCGGAAAATAAAAAATTAAAAAAATAATACTCAAAATACCGACGGACATACCCGTCAGTATAGGGTTTATATTCCGACGGACATATCCGACGGTAAATATTATGATTTCCGACGGTTCTAACCGTCGGTAATGGTTTTTATTTCCGACGGATAATTCCATCGGTAAACTCCGGCAATTGCTCCGGTTAACCGGCCGGCAGATCTCATTTCCGACGGACGTTTTCCGGCGGAATTTTAGATTTTCCGGCGGATATTCCGCCGGAAATACCGGCGGAATTTGTCCGTCGGTATTACCAACCAATTATTTCCGACGGAACCCGACGGACGTATTTCGTCGGTAATATCCATTTAGCGACGGATTTGTCAAATTACCGACGGATATTTCCGTCGGTAAACGGCCTTTTTCTAGTAGTGTTTGGTTCTAGGTTGAATAGGTTTACAAGGCTTGAAAGATGCTTCAGAACTGCAGTGCAGGGCACGACTCGTGCCCCAGGGCACGACTCGTGCCCCTTTGATACTCCACCAGAATCACTCGTCCCAGCATAGACACGACTTAGTTCAAAACCAGGGGATGACTCGTGCCACGACTCGTGACACAAAGCACGAGTCATGCCCCCTGTACAGAAATCAGAGCAGAATTGATACTACTTCAGCAACAACACCAAATTGACCCAAACTAATCTTCCTCTGTTTTCCAAGTGACTAAAATCAGTACCAAACTTAGTAATACAACTCCAAACTCACCCATACTCATTCCAATATAAATTAACACCAATCCACATCATTTAATATCCCAAAACTTTAGGTAAAAATTACATGCAACCATTTATCTCCATGAAATAACACCATAAAATGACCCTTAACCCATTTTCTTGCTATTTCAACAACCAAACCATATTCATTTCAATTCCACTTATCAAAAACCATACTTAAAAATTAAAAGTGCTCTAATGAATTAAAATGATTCCAAATACATTTTACACCTACTAAAAGGTTTCCCAATGGTCATACAATTAGGCTATTACACCATTCATACTTATTTCCACCCAATTACTCCCCTTCACTTTCATTAACCACAAAGCCATGACTTAGGTCATTATATTAAAATTTCCACTTCAAGAATTTACTCCTAAATACAAAACTACTTATATAAAACATCATAATCAAGCTTAAACAAGCCATGCACAATTATTGAAAAGAAAATCATAATAACTTACAAAAATAGTGCGAAATGAAATATTTATTTGACCGACTCTACGCGTTCCCCTCGTCACCACGAATAAGAATACGCGAACGAATTTAAAAACGGAGAAGTATTAAACTTGCTAGAATTTTTGGAAGAAGGAGTAAAAGGGTTTGGTTTCCATGGAAGAACTGAGCTTGGTTGGTTGATATCTCCCTTCTAAATGACACGGTTCCTTTGTTTAAATGAAGAAGGAAAGCATTCTTTAATAATAAAAAATGAGGATAAACATAACATATTTTCACCTAGGCTCTTCATGGCTTAAGCATTCTTAAATTAAATCCTCAATTTTAAATACTACACTTAAGCACCTCAACACCTTAATACTTTTTATTTAAATTTCCAAGTATTATTACTTCACTACAACATTTCATATTTATTTCATTTTGACATTAATAATTAATATTAATTTATTGATATCCTAAATTTCACATAAATGGCCCATCATAAAAATAAGAGCATAAAATCCAACAAGTAGCATATAATGCATAAAATGAGATACTACAATCCCAACCCCACATGCTCAACATGTGCTAAAATGGTGCCTAGGATTAGGATCGTGACAGTGCGGGTAAGAGGAAATGAGTAGGGACTAGAGGGATATGATGGCCTTAGTGCGCTTGAGCTGAGTTAAGATCGGGTCTTCAGCCTTTGGGTCAAATGCTTCAGCTTCTTTAGCGTAGGGGCCCTTTTCGGTTTGAGGCTGAGGTACGGCAGGCCTTTTGTCTGTCCTTGGAGGATTCACCGGGATTTGGCCGGAACGCGTCAGTACGTTCACTTCTGGCTTCACCCCTTTGCTTGTTTCTCCCACTTATGTCATGGGAGGGCCTTGGTTAGCGTAGGGCCATGCCTTGCATTTCAGCTCGTTCACCGTTATTGCTTTTGTTGGAGCGTCAACGATGATTTTGATGTCTTCCCGAGATAGGGGTTGGGGTGTCAGGACCCTTGGGTCGTTGGTGGCTATGCGGAGCTCGTCCCAGCTAATCATGGAGCAAAGATTATTGTGATCTCGAGTTGAGTCAAGCTAAGGAGATTTGTTGGAGTAGATGACGTAGTAGTCAAACTTTCCCGACGCTTCTCCTAGGGTTCCGACTGTGGGATCGCCAGCTTCGTATCTCTTTTTCAGTTTTTTATTAGAAGAAGGTTTCTTCTTTCTCGGAGGGCGATCCTCGTTTATTTCGTCTTGGAAATCCCTTTCCAGACAAATGGGGCAATCGCAGACGTCCCACCAGATGTGTTCATCATTTTGTGGCGGTCTTGGGACCTTGAGGTATTGACTTGACACGTCTTTCCCTGGGGGGGTCTTGTGGCTTTATGTCATAGCTGCGGGGCTCAGACAGGGGCAAAGGATTGTCTCCCGGGGGACAATGAAAGACGTTGGGAGCTACGGGAGAGGGTACGTCCTTGGGAGCCCCCGGTGGTTGGGGGGTGGCCAATGTTCCGAAATGATGCATGGCACCTTCGATCTAGGCCTGTTGCTCGCCTTGGCATTTTTCAAGAGCTATGACAGCTTTCCAAACTTCCTCCATTGTTGGGAAATTTCTCGGGGGTAATATCCCGTTTCCCTAGTTGTTATCTGTCGACCTGTCCATAGGGGAGTTGATGGGCTGCCCTGGTGGCTGTACTGGGAAGGCAGTTGGACCTTGCGGATTTGATACTGGAAGAATGGTTCCCGGGTACTCTCTATCACTCTCGGTTTGTTGAAGGGGGTGACGGGTAAGGTTTAGACATGGGAAGACCTTTTTTGGATAAAGGGGAAAAGCTCATGCAACATGCAGTTTCCCTTTTTTTATGCTGTTTATTGTTGTTTTAATTTACTTAAAACGTGTTTTCTCAGAATCCTAAGTTGGTTGGAAAAGATTTCTCTTCTTTTTCGCAACTATGTTACATCCTTGGTCAGTGGAGACCATCAGTGCGGCTATAAGCCCCTCATTTTGCACCTGTATTTCGACATCCCGGGGTGGACAGCCCCGGGCGAGGGTCCTATAGGGCAAGCGGTTTCCACCGGCCTAAAAGAAAAATCCGAACCTAAGGATCGAGCCCGTCATGTTCGTTTTAATGCGTCGGCCATGTGAATAGTGAGCAGAGCTGGTACCTGAGTCAAGATCGGGTCGAGAATTTGGCATGGCCTCTCTTTACCTTGTTTGCGCAAGGGATCTATGACGTTAGGCGTTGGCTAGGTCATATTGTCATGGCTAACGTATTAAAGGCTTGATGACATGGTGTCATGTGGGCATGGATGTATATCCGGGATGGAGCATTATCAGGGTGTAGCTTTGGAAATCAAGATCGAGTCAAGATTTTAGCGTGACCTTTCATCGTCTTACTTGCGCAAGGGATCTTGAGTTTCGAGCTTCGACTCAGAAAATGGCCGGCATGGGATATTGAAATTACCCGGATCCGAGAGGCAGCGCAATCGCGCCCCGGCATCTGGCATCTTTCGCGTTGGAGCGGCTGTCTCGCCGTTTTTGTTTTGTAGAGTCGCCACGCCGTTTTTATTAAGCCCAAAACATTGAAAAAGGGCATCAGTTTAAAGATAATTTTAAACTGTTTTTTGTGTGATGAGATTTTGAGTTAGGAGGTCAGATGACTCCCCGGGAAGAGAATATTAGAATATTAGAGCTCACCCGAGTAGCCTCGTAAAACGAGTCTTTCGGATACCCCTAATATCCTTTAAATGTTGTGTGTGTGTGTGTGTGCTTTTAAAAATGCATGCTGTATCGGATGTCTACATTGTATGCTATGTATGGAAATGTATTGAAATAGTGTAGGAAGGAAGCCTTACCAATGTTGGTTCATGTCTGTCTTCCGCTGGGGAATAGTGTTTGAGGTCGGAGTAGCGTTCCGGTATGGATCGGGATTGCTTCGGGAGGGACCGGTTGTCCGCGGCGAGTTTCGGCGTGAGTTGAGGTTGTAGGCTGCGTTCGGGCAGAGGTTCGGCGTGCGTGGGGATCGTCGGGATCACTCGGGCAGAGGTTCGGCGTGCGTTATGGTGGCGGGAGTCACTCGGGCAGAGTTTCGGCGTGCGTTGTGGTGGCAGGAGTCACTCGGGCAGAGTTTCGGCGTGGTTTGGGATCGCTTGGGCTTGACTCGGAAAGAGCCGGGACACCGTGGAAAGACCAGGCAAGGCCTCGGAGTACCACGAGGGGCCTCCGAGTACCTCGAGAGTGCCTCGGGGCAGCGCGGGAGCGTCTCGGGAGCGCTCGGGGAGGCTTCGGAGCACCACGAGGGGGCTCGGAAGGCCTCGGAAGGATCCGAAAGGGGCCGGGAGTGCCTCGAAAGGACTTAGAGGGGAAGCCAGAAGGCCTAGGGAGGAAGAGAGAAGTGGGAGGTCTCTCAAAATGAGGAGGGGGAGCCCTCTATTTATAGTGCCAGATTTGGTGCAAAGAGGTCCGTACGGACCTCCCTGGAAATCCAGTTTTTTGGTTTTCCTCGATTTGAGGGAATTTGTGATGATGGAGGAATATTTGCAATTATGGTGTCCCCTGAGCAATAAGGTCCGTACGGACCATCTTGCATGCAAAGAGGTCCGTACGGACCAACTCTGCAGGGGAGTAATCATTTTCCCCGGGATTTGAGGGAATATTGTGGACTTTAAGGAGATTCAGTAATTATGACAACAAAGAGGTCCGTACGGACCAATATTGCTTTCCCAATTTCTTGAAAATTCCCGAAAGGTCCTTTTATCCCTTTTTATCCCAGAAAGGCTCCTCCCTTGGTTTGGTTGGGGGTTTAGAGAGGGTTTTGAGTGAGAGGGGTCGTCGAGACTGTGTTGATGAGTCTGCGGTGTTTCCCGTGTGTGTGAAAGGGTGTGATCCAGATTGGGGTACTTACGAAGCCCTCGACGACGTCACTTATGAAAGGAGTGGGGTCGCCGATAAGATAAGGGTCCGAATCTGGATCGCGTGCAGGGAGAGGAAGTGACCGGTGAGGTCAGTGTGAGGACGTGGTGGTGTCCTTTTGTGTGACCGCATAGGTCGGTAGAGTCGGACCAAGTGATAGGATTCCCTACGTATCCGGGCGGGAATCAAGCCCGGGTCGTAGTTCGGGTGTGGGGTGAGTGTTTTGTGAATGCGGGCGTGGTGGTGCCTGAAGTGTCGTGTGACCGCCGAGGTCGGTGGTAAGGACGTGGTGGTGTCTGGGTGACCGCATGGGTCGATGGGCCGGACCCCTGTGATAGGATTCCTACGTATCCCTGGCGGGAATCAAGCCTGGTCGTAGTTCAGAGGTCGTGAATTTGTGAGTGCGGGCGTGGAGGTGCCCTGAAGTGTTGTGTGACCGCCGAGGTCAATTGTGAGGACGTGGTGGTGTCCTAGGATGTGGTGACCGCCGAGGTCAATTGTGAGGACGTGGTGGTGTCCTGGGATGGAAATTTTACGATTTTCCTAATCGGGTGGTTTAAGGCCTTCCGGGCCGGAGATAGTTGTGAGGACTTGAATCGTCTTCTGATTGCGGTTGGTGCCACGCTGGAGGACTTTGAATCGTCTTCTGGCGGCGGTTGGTGCCACGCTGGAGGACTTTGAATCGTCTTCTGGCGGCGGTTGGTGCCACGCTGGAGGACTTTGAATCGTCTTACGCGGCGGTTGGTGCCACGCCGGAGGACTTTGAATCGTCTTACAGCGGCGGTTGGTGCCACGGCCCCGGAGGACTTTGAATCGTCTTACGGCGGCGGTTGGTGCCACGCTGGTGGACTTTGAATCGTCTTCTGGCGGCGGTTGGTGCCACGCTGGAGGACTTTGAATCGTCTTCTGGCGGCGGTTGGTGCCACGCTGGAGGACTTTGAATCGTCTTCTGGCGGCGGTTGATGTTATGCGCGAGGACTTTGAATCGTCTTCTAGCCGCATTTGTGGAGGCGTGGCTGCCTTGTGCTTCGAGAGACGTAGATGCCTTACGATGACTGCCGGTGCTTGCGTTGCCGTTGAAGTGGGCAAGGATGACGGCCGGTGATTGCTTCACCATTTGGCGTTTTAGAGGCGCTTCGTGCCTTGGGACTTGTACTCGGAGGTGTTGGCTCCTTCTTGTGCTTGTTTTGCCGTTGAGTGGGCAAGGATGATGGCCGGTCTTTGAGGATATGCAGTCTTGTATGACTTCCCTTTCGACTTGTTGGGGAGGAGCTCGGGCTTACTTTGATGGCCGGTGCTTGCATTGCCGTTGAAGTGGGCGAAGTTCGGGCTTACACTGACTGCCGGTGCTTGAATTGTTGGGGATGCGTGACCTTGTAGGGACCCTTTTCTGTTGGGAAGATGACTTCGGATCTCTTTTGAGGGCCAGTGGTTGAGTTGTCGTTGAGCGTTTGGAGGCGTCTTGTGCCTTGATATTCGTCTTTGGCCGGGAGGTGTTGGCTCCTTCTTGAATTGCCGTCGGGCGTTTTGGAGGCGTCTCGTGCCTTGATATTCGTACTGGGAGGTGTTGGCTCCTTCTTGAATTGCCGTTGAGCGGGCGGTGGTTGAATTGCCGTTGAAGTGGGCGAGGACCGGTCTTACGCTGACGGCCGGTGGTTGAATTGCCGTTGAAGGGGGCGAGGACCGGTCTTACGCTGACGGCCGGTGGTTGAATTACCGTTGAAGTGGGCGAGGACCGGTCTTACGCTGACGGCCGGTGGTTGAATTGCCGTTGAAGTGGGCGAGGACCGGTCTTACGCTGACGGCCGGTGGTTGAATTGAAGGGTTAGGGACCATTCTGCACTTGGATTTGCTGGAAAAGGCCTTAGGACAGCCAGGGGCAAAGATTATAAGGGCAGGCTTAAATGCCGAGGCTCCCCCACTTCTTCTTCCTCATTTCCAGTTCGTGAACCAGGCGAGAGAGAGAGAGAAAAAATCCTCCATTGTTAACCAAAATCAAAATTTTTTTGCTTGAATTGCTTGCCATGGCTGAAGGATCTCGAAGGAGTCGTCGTCAACGCAGCCAAGAAGTGGTCGAGCAACGGATGGAGCTTCAAAGAAATTGGATTTCGTTCGTTCCATCTTCGAAGAACCCGGATGTCTTGTATCCGAATCCGGAGGTGCACAATCGTCGCTCTATGAACGTTGGGGAGGTAAGAAATCCGTTCCGTTTTGATTCCCTGCTCGACTTTTTGAATGCTAGAACTAGGTTTTAGTTTTTCGCATATTTGGGTTTTGTGATTTTTCATGCCTTTTTGTGAAATTCTTTATGAATTGTTGAAAATGGATATGTAAAAATTGTGGGTATATGTATTTTGTGCAGAAATGTGTAGATTAGCTCTTATTTGTGAAAATAAAGTGCCTATCTAGTGAATTGCATGCTTTGGTGTTTTGTACCTAATGCTATTTATGTATGTACATTGTGAGAAAATTTGTCGTGTAGTGACAAATTTTGTGAAAAATGTGACATGTGCCGTATTTTGTGACGGATTTTGTCTGAAAGTGTGTGCCGTGTAGGGACGGATTTTTTGAAAAATGTGTTATGCATATGTGTCGTGCCGTGTGTGCCATGTTTTTTTTTTTTGGGTGACGGACTTTGTGGGGAAAATATGTGCAATATGTGCCGTGTTTTTGTGACGGGTTATATGTGAAAAATATGTGCAATGTGTGCCGTGTTTTGTGACGGGTTATATGTGAAAAATATGTGCAATGTGTGCCGTGTTTTGTGACGGGATATATGTGCCTTTTGTTTTATATTAAGTACTGTGATTGACGTACCTTTGCTGTGTTTACCTGCAGGATGCGGGGCTTATGGCCGGGAAGGCCAAGAGGATGAAGACTCGGGGGTCGCTCGAGGCCGCTTGGTTGAGCCGCGGCGGATGCCCGATATTTCGTGGACGGTAGGCCGAGTCCCAGGAGGCCGGTCTATGCTTCTGGCCTGGGGGTGTTCGTCGAGAACTTGGCCGGAGTTTCTGATACGAGGAAGAACAAGAGCGTCTTCCTTGGCCTTTCGAGTATGCGGTGGGATACCACCCACACCTTCCATCCGAGCCGGGAGAGGTGACGGTGACGCCGACCGACTTTGCTGCGACACGGCTTTCCTTCAAAGGAGGGCGGTACGGTGGAGAGATATGATCTCCGATGTGGTGTTGACCGAGCCGCCGGGCTTTGAGCCTCGTCCTCGCAGGGACACAGGCATGCGTATAGCGATGTGGAGCCGAGGATCACGTCCAAGATTGGGGCTCTACATCCGGACCGGCCGGTGGCAATGAGGCAATTGGCGCGCTCCTTTTTGTGGTATGCACCGTCCGAGACTTTGTTCTCGAACCACGCGACCGCGGCTCCCTTTGCTTTGTTGGAGAGCTTGATTGACCTGGATAGGGTCTGTGATATTGCTTGGGGCGAGGCGAGGCTTGGCGAGCTCTACTTCTCCTTGGACCGGTTTAGCCGGGTGGCGCGCCCATTGGCACTGTTTTGACTTCGCTTTGGAGGTATGAGTTTATTGCCATTTTTGATTTAGCAACTTGTCGTTTCTCCGTTTTCTTTTGCACTGAGCCCTTTCTGTTTTTTGTCACAGGTGTGGTTCTATGAGGTTTTCCAGTGCTTCCCGTGGGATAGTGATCTGGGGGCGATTCTTTGCGTACCTGCTATCCGGGCTAGGCTCAGACGGCAAGGAAGAGGAGGACCAGCAGGGGAAGCTCACCATCGCCACGGGGATGTGCAGGAGCGTCTGGAGAGGGGCAGTCCCGGAGGGGTTCGTCTTGTTCCCGTGGGCTCGGTATGAGGGGGATGAGTTTGAGGGGCTCCCGAGGTGACGGCGGCGGAAGATGCTGCGGGGCTTGACTTGTGATGTCATGTATCTGGGAGAGCGGGTCTTCTGGCAGCATGGCCCCGGTGTTCTTCCCGTGGCTCCGAGGGACCCTCCCTTTGGGATGCTTGATTCCCGGGTGTGAATACCCCGTCCCGATGCAACGCGCATTCGGAGGTTTGAAATAAATAATTAAAAAAAGTCGGACCGAAATAGGATATTCATTTAGTGACACTCGCTTTAAACCATATTAAAATATTAGTTTAATTTTGAGAGTCGCCACGCCACTTTGATATAGCCCAAAGCTTTGAAAAAAGGCTAAACAGTTAATTGGGTTCGGGGGTCAAGTTACAACAGAAGAAGAAACGTTATCACTCCTATTGCCCGACGAATCGGTCTTTCTAGCATGTGGGGTGTTGGTTGTGTGCGGTGTTTACAGGAATAGATAGAAAAAACGGGATCATGCATAAGGAGGAGGGGAGAGAAAGAATTAATTGATGATCACACCCTAGAACCTTTGAGTTAGGCCCTCGGAAGGTGCACTAATCAACGTTCATCCTTGGGGGGTTGTTGATCATGGGATAATTATAACTAAGGTGGAAGGAAAGAAATAGTTCCTAGATCCATTGGATTTTCTTGGGCGAAACCTTAGATCATCCTCGGCTATTGCATATTTAAATATATTAAAACAACCCTAAATCTAGCATATATGACATAAGCAAGAAATAAAGTAATTAAAATATACTAAGCATGCAAACA
Source organism: Adenophora triphylla var. japonica (assembly GCA_022495995.1). Classification (NCBI taxonomy): domain Eukaryota; kingdom Viridiplantae; phylum Streptophyta; class Magnoliopsida; order Asterales; family Campanulaceae; genus Adenophora; species Adenophora triphylla. Next base: position 128,826 of record JAFEMH010005705.1, read on the forward strand.
ATAAATAATAAAGACAATAATAATAAAGAACAAAATACTAAAGAGAGTCTTACCAATTGTAGCAAGACTTTGGGGTCGAATCTAGGGCGATTCGAAGAGAGTAAAAAGAACTGTGGGTAAAACAAGAGTATTCTCGTTTCTCCCGGAGAAATTGTGTGTTGAGAATGGGAGCCGGGCACACTTATTTATAGTGCTTCGGTACTTGGGCTGGGCCAACTGAAGGGTCGATCGGCCCTAAAATAAGGTTCGATCGGCACAAAAAATAAAGGGTCGATCGGCCTTAATTTAAGGTTCGATCGGCACTTAAATTAAGGTTCTGGCGGCGCTGATAAATGGTCGATCGGCACAAGTGTTTAATTTTATGAGCTTGGCCCAAATGGCCCCGCTCGCCCCAACGGCCCATCCGCCGGCCCTCCTTTCATTGCCTTGGCCCCAAAGCTCGCCACTTCAAAGAAAGCATCGTGCCTTTGTTTGTATCTAATAAATATTCGTTTCGTCTCCGCTATTTCCAAGTCCACTTTGGCCACCGAAATGACTTCTTTTGCACTTCGCTTCTTTGGAATTTTATCTTTCATTTAATCCCGTGAATTTTTATATATCAAATTCGTCCAAAATTTCCATATTTCCCGCTTAGTCCCCGAATTTTCCATAAATTCCAATTTGGTCCAAAAGCTTCCAAGTGCCAATTTAGTCCCAAATTTTCCCGAATTGCGCTTCGTCCCCGTACTCATTAAAACACTTTTTTCGGACCGGGTACTAACAAGAGCCCCTCGGCGACGCTTCTTGTAAGACAAGTAGGGTCGACGATAAAAAATAGGATCCGTCCTGAAAAAAGGGATTTCAGGAGGTGAAATGGTGAGCTTGCGGATGTGAGGTTTTTGGACTTGAGCTGAGTCGCAAAAGGATGACCAGGTAGGTCAAGTGGCTGGACCCACGTCGGGCTACCTACGTATCCCAAGAGGAATCAAGCCAAGTCGTAGTTCGAAAACGTGGGCGTTTAGTACCCGAGAGTGGCGGACGTGCAGCGTCTCAAGCCAAAGATGCGATTTGTGGCAAGGCTTTGGGGATCGAATCTAAGGGCGATTCGAATAATATTGAGAGATGTACGGAAAGGAGAATCAAGTATAGTCTTGCCTTCTCCGTGGGAAAATATGTTTTGTGTGGAAAGAAAATTCAAGTATAGTCTTGATCTTTTCCTTGAAAAATTGTGTGTGATGGAACAAATCAAGTGTAGTCTTGATTTCTCCGTGTGAAGATATGTTGTGAGATAATGTGTGGAAAGGAAATTCAAGTATAGTCTTGATTTTTCCCTTGAAAATTGTGTGTGATGGAACAAATCAAGTGTAGTCTTGATTTCTCCGTGTGAAGATATGTTGTGAGATAATGTGTGGAAAGGAAATTCAAGTATAGTCTTGATTTTTCCCTTGAAAATTGTGTGTGATGGAACAAATCAAGTGTAGTCTTGATTTCTCCGTGTGAAGATATGTCGTGAGATAATGTGTGGAAAGGAAATTCAAGTATAGTCTTGATTTTTCCCTTGAAAATTGTGTGTGATGGAACAAATCAAGTGTATTCTTGATTTCTCCGTGTGTTGTGCAAATAAACCAAGTTTAGTCTTGATTCGCGTACTGAGAGAAAGTGTATGGGGCAATGTGGGAAAAAACTGTGTGGGAATCAAAAGCCAAATATTTGACTTTTGTGGTAGTCACCCCTAGATTTGACTGTCCGGGGAGTCACCCAAAGATTTGACTGTACGGGGAGTCGCCCAAAGATTTTGTGAGAGTTTGACTTCTGCGGGACGGACCCTTTGAAGATGCGGGACGGACCCTTTGAAAGTACGGGACGGACCCTTTGAAGATGCGGGACGGACCCTTGAAATGGAGGATAGACCTCTGAAATGCGGGACGGACCCTTGAAATGGAGGATAGACCTCTGAAATGCGGGACGGACCCTTGAAATGGAGGATAGACCTCTAAAATGCGGGAAACTGTAGCTGCGAAAGGACTTAGGCTACTGTTTACTGATGAAGAATAGTTGTGTGAATTGATTGGGATTATTATGGCTTCCCGAGCCGAAGAACCAAGCGATTAAAAGATTGGGATAATCATTGCTAAGGCTTAGAGAGGAGTCTTGTCTCCTAGGCTTAAGGCTAGGGTTTTAGAGAGGCATTTGTCACCTAGGCTTGAGGCTAGGGTTTAGAGAGGTATTTGTCACCTAGACATGAGGCTAGGGTTTAGAGAGGTATTTGTCACCTAGGCTTGAGGCTAGGGTTTAGAAAGAGGCATTTGTCACCTAGACATGAGGCTAGGGTTTAGAGAGATATTTGTCACCTAGGCTTGAGGCTAGGGTTTAGAAAGGTATTTGTCACCTAGGCTTAAGGCTAGGGTTTAGAGAGGTATTTGTCACCTAGGCTTAAGGCTAGGGTTTAGAGAGGTATTTGTCACCTAGACATGAGGCTAGGGTTTAGAAAGGTATTTGTCACCTAGGCTTAAGGCTAGGGTTTAGAGAGGTATTTGTCACCTAGGCTTAAGGCTAGGGTTTTACTTTTGCGGTAAGTCTAAACAAGGTAGTTTGAGCAGAAAGGTTATTGGTTTAAACTAGGCGAGGCCGAGTAAGTGTTGATGATAGAAGGTGGGATTAGGTAAGTTTGATGTCCAGAGATAAGGGCCGAGTCATCTTGAGAGTCACAGAGATACGTTTTTGATAGATTTGAAGAGTTTGAAAATTTGTGGAGACCAAAGAGTGATTTTTGTAAACAAGGTACCAAGGAGGACAGTATTTTGAAAGCATGTTTATTTGATAAAGAGGCCTTATGATTAATCATGTTTCTAACTAACTCAAAGAGTTTGCCACATGCTGATCTTGATGACAAGGGATGCCCTTCATGCTAGATATGACTTCATTGGAGCTCCGATTTTTGTTAGAGCACATAGTCGACCCATTTTTGTTGAGGAGCCCCAATGTTTGATGAAGTGACCTTGGCGAAGTCCCGCTGATGATGAATGGCGAAGCCCCGCTGATGATGCAAAGCAAACCCGAAGGGAATGGCGAAGCCCCGCTTTATGATGCAGAGCAAACCCGGAGAGAGCCCGAGAGAACAAACTTAACAAAAGCCCCACTTGGAGAGGTTCAATGGATCCCTATTTGCGTACAGTAGTCATCTTGCGGCCACGGGGCGACCCCTCGTTTCGAACAATGGTCAATCACCGCCGGACAAGACTCGGAAATGTATATGTGCGGCGCATTTTTTCGAAGGTGGGAATGGATCCCGAGTTCGTGTATGACACTTTCGCTTTTGGGTTTGACTCTTTTGGGAGAGTATAAGCATCACAAGGTGTGGAAAAGTGTATGGAAGCCCCGTGACATTTAAAGACAGTGTTTGGCTCTATTTTCCTATGATGTAGAAAAAGAAGACTTGTCGAGACATTTGAAGCATTGTTTTGTTCAGAATTATATCTTGATTGCTTGAGAATGGACCTTACTGATTGGTTTGTCAAATTCCAATTATATAGGTAAACAAATGAATGTTTTGATTTGAAGGTGAAATCTGGCTTGTCTTTAGAAGGAGAAGGATGTTCCGTTGTTGCTTGCTGCTCTGGGCTGTTTGGTAATTGTGGTGCGGGCTGCCGTTGCATTGATCTCCTTCATGGGAAAGAATGAAAAATAGAAAAAAGATTGGGGTGGGAGAAAAGGTGGGAATTGACTGATTATAATCCAAAGATTTTTTCATTCCTTCAAGTGAAGATTCTTTGTTCCTTTGTTCTCGCAAGCCGAGGGGAGTAGTCCCTGGCGCGTGTCTCCTTGCTTTTACCGGAGTGCCGCTGAGAGGCACGGATGCGAAGCGCCAGTGAGACTTTTGCAGACAGTGTTTGAGGAGTCGAATGAACGAATTTCAAGAATAGGACAAGTTCCCAAACTTTTGAGAGAATATGTAATATGCTCACGTAGGATAACAAGTGACTCAAAAATCTGAATATGCATTTCTTTTAAATAATCTTTTGAGAATGCCATCCGGTAGCGGTTGTAGCTGGGCTTTGGATTGCGATCGATCATTAGGTGATGATTAACATGACCTCTTAAAGTGAGAGGTCGGCTGGGCCTTTTGCTGAGAGGTTGGTTTGAGGGATGTGTTTGGGATTTCTAAGGTGAAGGGATTTTCTTGTTGCTGCCTCTTCAGGACCTCTAAGAGTGAGGTTAACTTTGATTTCGGCAAGGTCAAGGGTGGTGATGGAATCCTCTAAAAGTGAGAGGATGGACTTTGGAATGGGTTTATGGGATTTGTCCAAGAGGGAATCTTTGTTGCTTCTTCTCGCGAGTTTGTCGTGGTTTCAGCAGGTAACTTGATCATGATAGGATCTTCACTCGACGTCTCATTTTCACAACCTTTGAGATGGGAGGTTCACTTCGGAGTGATGGAGGTTTTTTTTTTTTTTTTTTTTTTTTTAAACACCCTCTTATCGAGAAAAGCCTTCGGATTTGTTTGCTCGCGATAGCCCCTAGTGTATGCCTTAGGATGGTTTTACCTTTTCCCTCTTGGGCTTGGAGGTGGTCCCTTCGAGGGAGCCCCTTGTATGAGTTTCTTTTGCATTCCGCTTTTCTTGAGCTTGGAGGTGATTACTTCCTTTGTGAGTCGAGGGAGCCCCTAGTATGGGCTTCTTCCTTAGGGTCTCAAAACTTGTCGATCTTGAAATGAAAGGGTATTATTTAGTGAGGATAAGGTTATGGTTTCCTATGGTGAGAGGTTTAAACTTCAATTGCTACTGGATAGCATTCTCAAAAGAGTATTTAAAATAAATGCAAACTCATTTAACCGACTTATTAAGGTAAAATATATTCGGACCATGAGAAAGATATGTGAGCATATTCAATGAAAGCTTAACGATCAAATGGAAAAAACAGAGGAGACGCGAGATTGGGGGGTTGGTGAGCCCCTAGTTGATATTTATGTAGCACTTGCGAAGGATAAGAACAACCCTTTGCATCTTGCATTGGCGTGAGCAGCTATTTTCTGATGATGAGCAACAACGGTCTTTGTGCTTGTCTTGACCATATGGAAAGGAGGTCAAATGGGGGTTTAAAATAAATGATCATATGAAAAGGATGTTTAAGTGGGGGAGAGTGTATTTGGGGAAGTGTATGCTCGAGGGAGCATAGAGGGTGTGTACAAGGAGTGTATGAAAAGTATATGGTGGAGTATGGAGAGAGTGTATGAGAGAAGGGTGTATAGGGATGGTGTGTGTGAAGAAGGAAAGGTGAGTTGTTTACTCCAATCAAAGCATTCATTCATTGTTTACTTTATTAGCCGGTGAGTTTATCAGTGAGATTAGCAACCAATTGATAATTATAAATAAAACAATCTTCTTGAAAGTAATGCGAGATTATGTCTCAAGTCTAGAGAGAAAAGAAAGAAAGACCTTTTTTATTGAAGTAACTAATCTAAAGTGGACGTTACATACCAATGCCCAAAGTGGAAGTAAGAAAGACACACTAGAACCTACAAGACTGAATGAATCTAAATCTTCCCTCGAAGGGTGAGGGTTCCTTCATCAATGAGGCCTTGGGTCTTCCCTTGGTTGATCAATCTTTGAATTGAGCGTTTCAGTTGCACACATTTGTCAGTGGTATGCCCAGCGTACTTGTGGTATCTGCAAAACTTGGATGTATCTAAGTCTTCCTTTGGGTTAATAGGCTTGTAGTTCTCGAGCGGCTCGATCAAATTCTTTCCCACCAAAATGTCGAAGAACTCACCCACAGGCATTCCTAAGTCATCAAAATGTTCCTTGTTGATCTTCTTCTCGGGTATTGATGCCTTTAGTTGGTTGGTGGCCACAGCAGGCATCCTGAATGAGAAATTCTGATGCGTTGAACCATAAGTGGGACCATAAGCATGTGGATGATAGGGACTCTGGAATTGCACAGGAGGAGGATCTCTTCTCAAGCACTCGTGAATGCAAGACAAATGGTATTGCTCAATTTCATGCATGTCTTTGAGGAGGTTGATCACTCCCAACCTCATGTTTGAGACTTCTTTGAGGGCTTCAATGCTTTTCTCCATAGACATGATGCAGAATTCTGTAAGAACATATGGCAGAGTCGAACCAATGAGTAGAATTAGACTCATAATTAATCTTAAGGCACCTTTGAGAAAATAGATGATCTCCATGATTTGAGAGTTTGACCGGGCTGAAGTTGCCTACGTAACCCTTACCATTTAAGGTATGAGTCTCAGGTCACCGTAGTTCGAGGGGGCCCCGATTGATGATACAACCAGGGTTAAGTTTAGAGAAAGAGAGAGGATGAATGTAAAAGAGTCCGTTTGGTGAAAAAAGAGAGGAAGATGACTCGATCCTTGGTCAAATATAAGTGAGGGTGATCTAGACGAGCTAATCGGACTTGGTAAGTTGGCTTAGGTAGGCCCTAGATGGTGGTTTGATCTAGATGGGTCGAGAGAGGTTTGATCTAGGTGGGTCTTTGGCTGAAGGGTGCTAGAGATAAAGGATCTAAACTATGGATGGTTTTAAGGCTAAGGGAGCAAACTGCGGATGGTTCAAGAGATAAGAGGTAGAACTTTGAAGGGTCCTAACTTGAAGGATGTAGACAGTGGGTGGTCAAAGGTAGAGGAATGGACCATGGATGGTCCAAGAGACGAGGGGTGGACCTCGAAGAGTCTCAGGTGGAAAGGTGGACCTTTAATGGTCCTAGATAGAGAGAGTGGACCTCGAAAGGTCCTAAATTGAGGAGTGGACCTTGAAGGGTCCAAGAGAAGAAGAGCGGACCTTGAACGGTCCAAGATATGAGGAGTGTGGACCTTGAAGGGTCCAAGAGATGAGGAGTGGACCTTAAAGGGTCCAAGAGAAGAGGAGTGGACCTTAAAGGGTCCAAGAGAAGAGGAGTGGACCTTAAAGGGTCCAAGAGAAGAGGAGCGGACCTTGAAGGGTCCAAGAGAAGAAGAGCGGACCTTGAACGGTCCAAGATATGAGAAGTGGACCTTGAATGGTCCAAGATTGGGAGAGTGGACATAGTATAGGAAGAGCACCACGAAGGGTCAAAGAGTGGACCTTGAACGGTCCAAGAGATGAGGAGCGGACCTAGGGCGGTCCGGAGTAGAGGGTGTGGACCTTGAAGGGTCCAAGAAGTAAAGAGCGGACCTCGGAGGGTCCTAGAAATGGAGAGTGGACCTCGGAGGGTCCTAGAAATGAGGAGTGGACCTCAAAGGGTCCTAGAAATGAGGAGCGGACCTCGAAGGGTCCTAGAAATGAGGAGCGGACCTCGAAGGGTCCTAGAAATGAGGAGCGGACCTCGGAGGGTCCGAGAAATGAAGAGCGGACCTCAGAGGGTCCTAGAAATGAAGAGCGGACCTCGGAGGGTCCTAGAAATGAGGAGCGGACCTCGGAGGGTCCTAGAAATGAGGAGCGGACCTCGAAGGGTCCTAGAAATGAGGAGCGGACCTCGGAGGGTCCTAGAACTGAAGAGCGGACCTCGGAGGGTCCTAGAAATGAAGAGCGGACCTCGGAGGGTCCTAGAAATGAGGGAGCGGACCTCGGAGGGTCCTAGAAATGAAGAGCGGACCTCGGAGGGTCCTAGAACTGAAGAGCGGACCTCGGAGGGTCCTAGAAATGAAGAGCGGACCTCGGAGGGTCCTAGAAATGAAGAGCGGACCTCGGAGGGTCCTAGAACTGAAGAGCGGACCTCGGAGGGTCCTAGAAATGAAGAGCGGACCTCGGAGGGTCCTAGAACTGAAGAGCGGACCTCGGAGGGTCCTAGAAATGAGGAGCGGACCTCGGAGGGTCCTAGAAATGGAGAGCGGACCTCGGAGGGTCCTAGAAATGAAGAGTGGACCTCGGAGGGTCCTAGAAATGAAGAGCGGACCTCGGAGGGTCTTAGAAGTGAGGAGCGAACCTCGGAGGGTCCTAGAAATGAGGAGCGGACCTCGGAGGGTCCTAAAAATGAGGAGCGGGCCTCGGAAGGTCCTAAAAATGAGGAGCGGGCCTCGGAAGGTCCTAAAAATGAAGAGTGGACCTCGGAAGGTCCTAAAAATGAGGAGTGGTTAAGCATTTTATTTACAAAAAAGCCCTTTATTTTTTTTTTATAGAACCTACTCTTGGTTGGAAGGGATACTCCTTTTTCGCAACTAACTAAAGGTCCTAAAGTGGTGGATCCTAACGATTAATCGTCTCATATAGACATTTAATATGATATTTATGGAGAGTACCACAAACCTATGATAGGCCAAGATCTTTTAACAATATATCACTCAACCTTACATAGCACGTTTTCTTAAAAGGAAATCAATTTTTTAGTGCCTTTAATCTCTCGATAGATCTTGACTTATCACTGGTTCGTAGCGACTTAACATAAAGACCTTATTAATTGTCTACATGAAAAAGCTAGTCAAACCAACCGGTCACAGGGAGTGTACTCTTAACAAAGTGGGTGACACAAGGGTTAGATTTCAGGCTCCCACCGTGCAGCCGAAGCGCACTGATGAGTGGATGACCAAGTGAGACTCGGAAGGGAGGCGACATGATCACCACGCTTCCCGCACTTTGGCTTCTCCGATGGGTTAAAGGGTGTCTGTGCAGTGTGACACGGACTCTAGTGGTAGTGTGAGGTAAAAGTCTAATTCTTTTTTAAGGAAAAAAAGAAAGATTTTTTATGAGATGCATGCATGCAATGCAACGCTTAAGAATGGGAGAAAAAGAAAAAGGAAGTAAAACACAACACCATACAAGAAGACGAAAGTCCTGACCCACTTAGTTTGAAAAATTTCAAAACAAATTCCCAGCCAGAGTCGCCACCGTGAATACCTCCGTCCCGATGCAACGCGCATCTCGGAGGTTTGAAATAAATAATTAAAAAAAAGTCGGATCGAAATAGGATATTCATTTAGTGACACTCGCTTTAAACCATATTAAAATATTAGTTTAATTTTAAGAGTCGCCACGCCACTTTGATATAGCCCAAAGCTTTGAAAAAAGGCTAAACAGCTTAATTGGGTTCGGGGTCAAGTTACAACGTAAGAAGAAACGTTATCACTCCTATTGCCCGACGAATCGGTCTTTCTAGCATGTGGGGTGTTGGTTGTGTGCGGTGTTTACAGGAATAGATAGAAGAAACGGGATCATACATAAGGAGGAGGGGAGAGAAAGAATTAATTGATGATCACACCCTAGAACCTTTGAGTTAGGCCCTCGGAAGGTGCACTAATCAACGTTCATCCTTGGGGGGTTGTTGATCATGGGATAATTATAACTAAGGTGGAAGGAAAGAAATAGTTCCTAGATCCATTGGGTTTTCTTGGGCGAAACCTTAGATCATCCTCGGCTATTGCATATTTAAATATATTAAAACAACCCTAAATCTAGCATATATGACATAAGCAAGAAATAAAGTAATTAAAATATACTAAGCATGCAAACAATAAATAATAAAGACAATAATAATAAAGAACAAAATACTAAAGAGAGTCTTACCAATTGTAGCAAGACTTTGGGGTCGAATCTAGGGCGATTCGAAGAGAGTAAAAAGAACTGTGGGTAAAACAAGAGTATTCTCGTTTCTCCCGGAGAAATTGTGTGTTGAGAATGGGAGCCGGGCACACTTATTTATAGTGCTTCGGTACTTGGGCTGGGCCAACTGAAGGGTCGATCGGCCCTAAAATAAGGTTCGATCGGCACAAAAAATAAAGGGTCGATCGGCCTTAATTTAAGGTTCGATCGGCACTTAAATTAAGGTTCTGGCGGCGCTGATAAATGGTCGATCGGCACAAGTGTTTAATTTTATGAGCTTGGCCCAAATGGCCCTGCCTTGGCCCCAGCTGGCCCATCTGGCCGGCCCTCCTTTCATTGCCTTGGCCCCAAAGCTCGGCCACTTCAGCAAAGCATTGGCCTTTGTTTGTATCTAATAAATATTCGTTTCGTCTCCGCTATTTCCAAGTCCACTTTGGCCACTGAAATGACTTCTTTTGCACTTCGCTCTTTGGAATTTTATCTTTCATTTAATCCCAGGAATTTTTATATATCAAATTCGTCCAAAATTTCCATATTTCCCGCTTAGTCCCTGAATTTTCCATAAATTCCAATTTGGTCCAAAAAGCTTCCAAGTGCCAATTTAGTCCCAAATTTTCCCGAATTGCGCTTCAGTCCCTGTACTCATTAAAACACTTTTTTCGGACCGGGTACTAACACCGGGACATGGACGTGCTCGATTTCGAGAGGTACCTTGGCGGTGTCGGCGCCGAGGAGTTCATTTTGTATGGAGAGGAGTACGGGGCCTTCGTGAGGAGGAAGCTGAGGACGCCGCAGTGCATCGGCGCGGAGAGAGGCCGCCGCGCAGCTCCCCAGAGGATTCCGATGCCGGGCCGGATTTCACGTACGTCCGCGGGGACGGATCGAGGAGGAGGTGTCAGACCCTGCTCCGGAGCAGCTCTGCCGCATACAGAGTGGACCCCGATAGATCGCGTGAGTGTGCGACTCTTTTCCATCTTGGCATCTTTTACGTATTTTTCTCTTTTGTTGTTGAGTATAACCGTATTGCCGAGCGTTTCCTTGTTTCGCTTGTTGGTGCAGTCCCTGGGAGAGCCTATGATATCTTGACTCGCCGTTACGTGGCGATGAGGTCGTTTGCGAAGAAGATGGCTTCGAAGATATCTTGTCGGTCTTCGCGACGCGTGCCGGCGTACGAGCCTATGCCTTCGAGGCATTCTGTGGACGTTCCTCCGCCTAGAGCCGAGCCGGAGCCGCAACAGAGGGGCCTTCGAGGGCGGCATAGCATGGATGCGGACGTCTTCGGAGCCGCAGGCCTTCGAGGAGCAGCCCTTTTATCGCTCATGCCTCCGCATGGCGCACAGGTGAGGGTTCCTCGAGCCTTCTTTCTTTGATCCTTTCGCCGAATTTGATCCTTCCGAGTACTTTTCGTGGGAGCCTCCCGCGGTGCTCTGTATTCGACGACGAGGATGTGACGGCGAGTTCGCTGGGATGCCCGACTTCTCTCTGGAGGACCTTGGCGAGGATGATGATGCTGAGGAGTCTGATTAGGATTCATTTGCTTTCCCTCTTTTCATATCCCTCTTTTCTTTTTTTTTTTGTTTAGCAACAGACATTCATGGGTACCTGTAATAAAACACACGTATTTGCATGGCAAACAACATTTTATTTTAAGATGTAATGTCATTTTGTGATTCCCGGGATTTGTCCTAGAAATGGTTGCTATTATTATTACATTTTTGTGCATGCCACGTGAGTGAGAGTTCGTTTGTGGGTAGTGTATGTTTGCACGGAATGGCTTTGGGCAATGTTTGGGCGGTTTGGAGCAAGGTCCCGCCGAGACAGTGGCTTTTGTACCGTTTCGGGGAAATGGGTTACGTTTGCAAGGAGGTCCGTACGGACATACTTAGCATGCAAAGAGGTCCGTACGGACCAACCTTGCTTTTGGGAAGGACATAAATGCTTTCCAGTGTCTGGTTCTTCCTCATTTCCCCATTTGCAGCCATTTTCGAGCTTTCTTCCCCATTTTCTCTAGGAACCTCCATTTTTGCCATGGATTCTTCGTACGTCCCTAGAATTTTGCCGAGGCTTTCGCAGGAGAGGCAAGCACACTTCCTTGAGCGGTGAAAACGTGGATGCGGCGTCGTATGAGGCATCGTAGACGGGCTTTCGAGGTAAGGTTTCGTCTTTGCTCGATTTGGTCTTTTAAGGAGTCGGTTCCCGATTGGGATCTGCGGGGCCGCCGCGAAGTTCGGGATGTTAGGAGGCATGTGTACCGTTTCTCCTATCATGAAATGGTGCCCACTTTTGAGGATTTTCGGGCTTTGATGGGGGACCGGAGGTGGAGGCCATCTCGCTTCCTTTGATTGGTGGTCTGCGGTGCGCGTGAAGCTTGCGAGCTTTCTTCGTACTTCGTTGGAAAAAGTGCGGGGCATGATCCTTGATTCGGGTCATATCGACATTTTTGAGCCGCCGGAGCGGTTCATGGTTGATGATGAGAGTGACGTCTCTTGGGGACGCATTTGCCTTGTGCGTGATGGCGACGCTTTTCTGGTCGCCTCCTTGGCATTTGCGATGGCGCTTTGCTAGATGTGGTAGGCACCGCAGAGGCTGGAGAGGATATTGTCCCGTTGGTCTTTGGGGAGACTCTTCATGGTATCGACCGTCCGGCAACCGGGGATCGGTTCATGAGAGGGGGAAGCCCCGCTTTGCTCACCTTGCGGCCGCGAGAGAGATTTCGTGCCATGCCCGAGGCTCCGACGTCGTTTAGCCCACGGTCATTTGCTCGCCGACCTCTTGTGTTAGATATGGATCGATGCACCGCTCGGGAGAGATGGATGGCACGGCTTGGTACGCATCAAATCCGCGGTGGGTTCCGACCGGAGGATTGAGACTAGGAGGATCTTGCAGAAGGGTCCTACGTTGTCGTGGTTCCAGGTTTGTCTTGGTCTTCCTTCTATATTCCGTCGCTTGTTTCCGGCGGTTTGGGATGAAGCAGAGCCTTTGTTGGGCCGGGATGACCTTGCTCAATGCGGAGGTAGTTCCTCTTTGTATGGCGGCTTCAGTGCCTTCTTGTATTTTCTCGAGGGTATGGAAGTATTCCGCTTTCCCTCCCGCGGTACTCCTTAGACGTCGGGAGCTGTCGTATTGACGACTTCGCACTGCCCGGTATGAGCAAAGTTGGTCGGGCCCCAAGTGGTCTTGGAGAGCGTGCGTGTAACGATTCCTGGGACCCGCTGCCGTAGTAGCTATTGCCTTAGGAGTGCCGAAGCTCGGTCCGACCCTTCTGATGTGACGGAGACACTTTGTTTGACTACGAGACTAGGGTTGACCGATTGACAGGAGAGGTCCTCTTTACGGACTGCAGGGAGGAGATCCGAGCCGAAGCACGGCGAATGAAGCCCCGAGAGCTACCGGATTGTTTGACTCTACTGGGAGGACCCCGTGATCTCGGACTGAGAGACGCAGAGTTGGTTCACGTGGAGCGAAAGAAGACTCGCCGGGGACGAGGGAAAAAAGGAAAGAATGGCGAGGGGACAAGCGCAGATGGCGCGGAATGACCTCCTAGGTATCCATTCATTGCATTTGCAAACACATTATTTGTTAAATGTATTAAGCTGTCTTTTAGCATGTTGTGAACTTGAGAGTAGACCGTGCTTGAACTCATCAAGAAATGTTGTAACCGTTAGTGATTTGTGATTTACTTTTAAAGCTTTATCGAGACGCAAGATCTTTTGTTTTGCCTTTGCTTCTGTTGTGCACTTTGTCGGCGTCCATCTTTGGACTTTTCTGTTGCATTTACGGGCTGAAGCGGCCCGCCATGACGGCAATCCCTTTTGCCGAGGCTTTCAGGCTTGGCCGAGAGGTTGAATGCTCCCTTGACAAGTCGTTTTGACTGCCTTTTCCGCAGCTTCCTTGCCTCTTGTTGGCGTCGGCCTCTTGACCTCTTTTTTGCAGCCTTACGCTTGAGCTTCTTTTTTTTTTTTTTTGTGAGCCCGCTCGAGCTCTCTTTTTGTGAGCCCTTGCTCGAGCTCTCTTTTTTTGTGAGCCCTTGCTCGAGCTCTCTTTTTTTTTTTTTGAAGCGCGTGAGGGCGAAGACAAACCCCGGCTTCGGGAAGCGCATACGAGTCGGGCTGCTTGATGCCGAGCGACCCTGACGTCCTTTGATGTTGCCGCCGTCGTTTGACTTGGTCGAGGTGACTGCTGGGGCGTGTTCTTGAAAAGTGCGTAGCTTGATGGAGGTCTTGATTGACATTCAAACTTTTGACTTTTTGTGTATTTTTAGACCGGACCAATTAAGGTCAGCCTACGTCCTCCTGACTCAGAGTGGCTCAGTCCTGCGTAGTTCGACACTACATGGAGTGCCAAGAGATGCACACTGTTCTTCTTTAGGCGAAGTATCTGCGAAGTTTGCTTCCGTTGACCGGATTCATGAAGGGATTGCCGTCTAGGTCCGTCGGCCTTCATGGCGCCTCCGAGAAGATCTTTTGAACCACGAAAGTGGCCGATCCATGTGGGTTCCCATTTTCCCACTGGGTTGGTTCGAGCGGGAGGCTTTTCTTTGAGTACAAGGTCACCTTCCCCGATGTCTCGGGATTTGACTTTCTTGTCGAAAGCTCTAGCCATCCCGCTGATAGGCTCGGACGTGTTCCATGGCCTTTAGTCGTCGCTCGTCTAGCGCAGCCAATTCGTCGTGTCGGCCGGAGCCATTCGACTTCGTTGATGTCATTTTCCAATAGAAGTACTCGGAGTGAGGGAATTTCTAGCTCGATGGGAAGGACTGCTTCCATCCCGTATGTCGGGGCAAATGGGGTTTCTCCCGTGGTCGTTTCGACTGATGTGCGGTAGCCCCAAAGTGCAAGGTGCAGCTTCTCGGGCCAATCTCGTCCTCGGGTGGTCATTTTTCGGATGATCCGTTCGAGGGTTTTGCTTTGCCGCTTCCACGGCGCCGTTTGTTTGTGGCCTGTAGGGAGAAGATTTGTGGCGTGTGATCTTGAATTCAGCCAGCCAGCCCGTCGAATTCCCCTTCGAAGTGTGAGCCGTTGTCCGATATGACCTCATTTGGAATGCCGTATCGGCAGATGATGTTTTTTTTGAGGAAATGCGCGACCTTCTTGGAGGTGAGTACCTTGTAGGACTTGGCTTCGACCCATTTGGTGAAGTAGTCGATGGCTACTAAGATGAACTCGTGACCGTTGCGTCGCCTGGCGGAGCGATTTTCCCGATGACGTCAATTCCCAGTGGCGAAAGGGCCAAGGTGTAGCCAAGGCAAAGAGAGATCGTGGGCGGTAGATGATTGAGGTTGGAGAACCGTTGGCACTTGTCGCAGCCTTTCGGACGAAGTTGTATGCCCCGCCTCCATGGAGATCCAGTAGTAGCCCATCCTGAGAATGATTTGCATCAGGGCTCTGGCGTTCATGTGGGGACCGCAAGCCCCATTGTGGACTTCGTTCATGAACTGGCTTGCTTCTTCCCGACTGATGCAGCGTAGGAGTGGTCCATGGTAGCGTTTCTTGTATAGCATGTCCCCGAGGATGACGAAGTGAGAGGCGAGGCGTTTTAGGGCCATGATGCTCTTGGTTTTGACCCCTTCTGTGTGTGGGTCTTCCTTGTTCATGAAGGTGATTTCCCTGTTCTTGAGGTATTGGAAAATCTGGTTTGTGCTGGAAATGGCATCGGACTTGCGTCTCTTTGGCTCTTCAGCAATCTTGCAAATCGTTGTGATTAAAACCTTCTCGGCAGCTTGGGCCCGGTTTTTCTCTCGTTTGACAACATGCTTAAATGTTTGCTTGATGCATTTATTTAATTAATGTGTTTGCCTTTTGTATAGATGAATTGTTATTAATATCATCATTTGTTAAAGATGCAATGAAATGATTTTTTAGGAAGGTCGGACCTTTTATTGAAAGCGTGAAGACTGTACATTGTTGATCAAAGATTCACAATCGTCGGGCGTAAAGCCGTCAAAAGACTCAAAAGATGCGAATACGTACAACAAAACTCGAAGCTAGACTATAGGTGACGAGGATTGGACCGAGCTTCATTACTCTCGGATAGGCCGTAGCTCTGAGAGAGTGATCTTTGGTTCAAAGTGGCCAATCTTCCCTTCGTACGAGTCCCGGAAAGTAGCTTGCATGCGGTTCGATTTCAAACCAGATCGCGGAGGTTTTTGGCCGCTCCCGATGATGTCCCTCCATTAGTGTTGCCACCACCCTTGGGGGTTTTTGATGATAGAAGTCGCCGAGGGCCACTTCTAGGAGGGCGAAGCATTCGGCGATCTCGGAGTGGATTCTTGCCGATGTTGATCACTTTCATAGAATCGCCTCTTTATCTGGGATCTTTGCTTGGACGACGTTTACAATGTCTGATTCGAGCGGGCATGATATATCTCCTTCCCCGATTAAGCCTTGGAGGAGGTTGTGCCACCTGTTCATCCAGTCGGACACCGAATGTTGAATTGAACTAAGTCCGTGGTGGCCGTCCCCATAAGATCCAAGAGTGTCGGCTAGAGGGTTGTCTTGTACGGGGATCGGTGATGAGCCGGTTGCAAGAGGGTTTTCGGCGAAGTAAGGGTCTACTCCTCGATCAATCTCCATTAGGGCACCCATCTCTTGATCCTCTCTCAAGCATTCTTCACGCCGCATATATCGAGTTGTCATCCCGACCCATGAGTTCTTCAATTTCCGGCTCGTCGTGGCTTAGAGCGTGGATGTAAGGATCCACTTCGTAGCGGGATAGGGTAGGAGAATCATCTGGAGAAGAGTATTCGGTCATGTCGGGACCTTCTTCCGGGTCATAGCTTCGGCCAAGCACTTGCCATCGCACCGCTTCCGCGGATCACTTCGATCGCTCCGTTGGCATTGATGAATTTCACGCATTGGTGAAGAGTAGATGATCTTGCTTTCATCCGATGTATCCAAGGTCGTCCCAACAAAGCGAGAGAAGGTTGGTTTGATTTCCACGACTTGGAACTCTCACCGACTCTAGTTGTACGTCGAATTGGATCCTCAGATTGATGACTCCTACGATTGGTCGTGCAGTGGAATCGTAGGCTCGGATTACCCGAGGTGAAGGCCTTATCAGAGAA
The DNA here is from genome assembly GCA_022495995.1 of Adenophora triphylla var. japonica. NCBI lineage: Eukaryota > Viridiplantae > Streptophyta > Magnoliopsida > Asterales > Campanulaceae > Adenophora > Adenophora triphylla. The sequence continues at coordinate 145,398 of JAFEMH010005705.1, forward strand.
CGGTCGATGTGGAGTCGCTTCAGTGTGCTTAAAGCGATGATGTTGACTGCGGAGCCGTTATCAATCAAGACGTTCGGGAGGAAGAACATCTCTATCTTTATGAGGATGAGGAGGGCTTCGTTGTGCCGATTCTCACATATTGGCAAGTCATCGTCTGTGAAGGCTAAACCGCTTCCCGTGCTACCGTTGGACTCAGTCTCTTCTGGGGAACGTTCGATCCATCCATTTGTATGCCTTGGCTGGGGCAAAGATCGTAGGGAGACGGTTGCCCTTGGCGTTCTTGTCGGAATTCCCGGTCACGAGATCTCTTGACTCTGGTTTCACGCTCCCAGTCGTAGCGGGACAGCATGCTGACGGTCTCGGAAATTGCAGGGGGTCTGCTCTCGCTTGGAGTTTCGTCAAAGGCTATTGAGTTTACCCTGTCGTTTCGGGGGAATGGATTTCCGATGGTATTGGGACCACGAGGGCGTTCCAATTTTCCCTCCTCAATGAGCCCCTGGACCACCTGCTTGAGCACGAAGCAATTGTCGGTGGTGTGGCCGGGGTAGTTGTGGTTGGGCTTGAGAGTCTTCGGTTGGAAATTCTCGAGTGGCTTGAGAAGATTTCGTTTCACCAAAGCTTCAAATACTTGACCCAAGGGCATTTCCGTGTTATCTAAATGCTTTGGAACTGTGGGAAGCGAGGGGATTGTTATTCTTTGGGGCCGCTTGATCGCGGTTTACTTGAGCTCCGATTCCGAATGTAGTCGTTCCTACGCTTCCTTTCCTTTGGTCGGGGCAGGAGTTGAAGTTGCCAGGTTTGTTCGATAGCGGTAAGATGAGGCGGGGTTGCTGTTGCCTTTTGAAGACTCGTGGTCTTTTCAAACTTTGTCCGGCGTTGACCATGGCACGGAGATCCGGATAGAAATGGTGGCCGATCAAGGTCCTCAAAAGATGGTTTGAGGCGAGAATGGAAGATGTCCATCTGCTCTTCTTTGGAAAGTGGATCCATTATCTCGCTTAGCTTCCAGTTCCATCTTTTGTAGAACTCGCCCACTGATTCGTCATCCTTTTGTTCGGTGGCTTGCAGTCATGGCGGTTTGTTTCCTATTCAAGATTGGCGCGGTACTTCTCCAGGAAGATTTCGCCGATCCGATCCCATGTGGAGTGGTTTTACGCCTTCACGTTGAGGAACCACCTTAGTGCTTTGTGGATTTGAGGAATGCCGTAAATGATCTCGCCATCTCGTTGAGGGTTGCCCCTTTGGCTCTCATACCCGGGACGTAGGTGTCGATGTGGGTTTGGGCATTCTGTCCCGTCAAACTTTTCCATTTCCTAAGCATCCCGAACTTTGGAGGGAGAGGAACCACTTTGTTCGGGTCGCAGGCGGAGGGAGTCCTTCCGAGAACTAGCTAGCTTGCCTTGCATGTCTTTCATTTGTTCGATCGCCAAGCCATGTGAGGTCACTGTGCGAGGTGGGTTACCGTTTTCGAGACGGAAACCGAAGATGGAGGTGGATTGGGTGATGGGATCGCCATTCGGGAGTCTTGGGGAGGTAGTTGAGTGTATACCAACCCATACCCCGGGGTGTTGAAGTTGAGGCGTGATTGCCGTGTCCGCTGGGGTCAGGTGTTTGGGAACCTGGGAAATGATTCGTTAGCCCCAATTCGCGAGGCTAGCAGGTGGCAAACTTGAGATGTCGGGTATCCGCTCAGATGCCCGTCCCCGGTAAGAATGGGGACTTTTGATTGTGGTTGCGAGGCTCGTATAGAGGCAAAGGATTGAATCTGGGGATACCGAGATGCATTGGGATGCGGGCGGAGCAGCACGTATGTGTCTTTGTTGTACCGAGCTTGATGTGCGAGCCGGAAACCGACCGTGGCCGAGGCGGGCATGTCTGAGCCGCTTGACCGACGCCCGAGGGGAGCTTTGAGCGAGAGCCGCTGCGTAGCCGGGATCTCGTAGCTTGGCGGAGGCGGGACTCCGCCGATAGCTTTGAGAAACCTGGGAGCCGGTATGTCTTCGTCTTCTATGAGAACAAAGGTTCCATCGGTTGGGGAACCGCGGCCGTTCCTCGAAGACGCAGGTGTCTACGATCCGGGCTTGCCATTCCTCTTGGCGCTTCTTGATGGTTTCGAAGGCTCGCAGCACCTCCTCCATTGTCCGGAGGTTCCTTAGTGGCGGGGTTCCGTTTCCCTCACTTTGTTATCCGTCGATCCCGTCATGGGGAGTATCGGACGGTGCGGACCGTTGAATCGGAAGGGCTATCGGACCTTGTGACCTCGATGCGAAAAGGCGGCTTCCAGGATTCTCAACCACTCTCGGTTCGCTGGAGGGGGTGACGGGCAAGGTTTAGACACGGGAATGGCCTAACGGGATAAAAGGGGGAAAGCTCATGTGGCATGCGGTTTCCGTTTCTTTTATTTTCTGATTTTTTTTTTTTGTTGTTTTAATTTACTTAAAACATGTTTTCTCGTAATCCTAGGTAGGTTGGAAAAGATTGCTCTTCTTTTCGCAACTATGCTAGATCCCGGGTCGATGGAGACCATCCGTGCGATATAAGCCCCTCGTTTGCACCTCGTATTTCGACATCCCGGGGTGGACGGCCCCTGTGCGAGGGTCCTATAGTGCAAGCGGTTTCCACCGGCCTAAAAGAAAAATCGAACCTAAGGACCGAGCTCGTCATGTTCGTTTTGATGCGTTAGCCATGTGAATAGTGAACCGAGCCGCCACTAAGTCAAGATCAGGTCAAGAGTTCGGCATGACCTCTCTTTACCTTGCTTGCGCAAGGGATACGTGACGTTAGGCGTTGGCCGGGTCATATTGTCATGGCCGACGGATCAAAAGCGTGATGACATGGTGTCACGCGAGCATGGATGTATATCCGGGATCGGAACATCGCTCAGGTGTAGCTTGGAAATCAAGATCGTGTCAAGATTTTAGCATGACCTTTCATCACTTTAGCTTGCGCAAGAGGATCTTGAGTTCCGAGCCTTGACTCGAGAAAATGGCGGCATGGTATATGTATCCAGCCGTATGACACCGGACCGGGTAAAACCAACCGAGTCCGGACAGAGTGTGACTCAAGACTCAAACGTGCGGGGTTGACGCTTGGCTAGGATGGGATGTTTGGAATGATCCCGTGCGCGTCCAAGAGGCCTAGGAAGACCTAACGGATCGCAACCGAGACCACTCCCGGGTTAAGGGTTGTAGTGTGCGATGTATCCGAGGCAAAGTGCGAAGTAGCATGCGGTGTAACCGAGGCAGCCAAGATGAGTAGAGCGCGGTGTAACCGAGGCAAGACGGTGCGCGTAGTGTGCGGTCTCTAAAATTCTTTTTCCGAGTAAAATAGAAGTTTTTGAAGAATTTTAAATGTATGCACGTATGTATATTGATGCATTTTTTTTTGTATTTTTATTTTTTTTGTAAAATAAAAACGAAGCACGTGCACACACACATAATGATTAAAGGAAGGGGTAAAATGAAAGTTTGACCCTCATCATCGTTTTAAAAATCTTTTGTTTTGTTTAAAAGTTTTTAAAACAAAATTTCCAATGAGTCGCCAACCGAAATTACCCAGGATCCGAGAGGCAGCCAATCGCGCCCCGGCATCCGGCATCTTTCGCGTTGGAGCGGCATCTCGCCGTTTTTGTTTTCAGAGTCGCCACGCCGTTTTTATTAAGCCCAAAACATTGAAAAAGGGCATCACGTTTAAAGATAATTTTAAACTGTTTTTGTGTGATGAGATTTTGAGTTCGGAGGTCGATGACTCCCCAGGGAAGAGAATATTAGAATATTAGAGCTCACTCCGAGTAGCCTCGTAAAACGAGTCTTTCGGATACCCCTAATATCCTTTAAATGTTGTGTGTGTGTGTGTGTGCTTTTAAAAATGCATGTCAGACGGATGTCTACATTGTATGCTATGTATGGAAATGTATTGAAATAGTATAGGAAGGAAGCCTTACCAATGTTGGTTCGTGTACTGTCTTCCGCCGGGGAATAGTGTTTGAGGTCGGAGTAGCGTTCCGGTATGGATCGGGATTGCCCGGGAGGGACCGGTTGTCTGCATGCGGGAGTTTCGGCGTGAGTTGAGGTTGTAGGCTGCGTTCGGGCGGGGGTTCGGCGTGCGTGGGGATCGTCGGGATCACTCGGGCGAGAGGTTCGGCGTGCGTTGTGGTGGCGGGAGTCACTCGGGCGAGTTTCGGCGTGCGTTGTGGTGGCGGGAGTCACTCGGGCGGGAGTTTCGGCGTGGTTTGGGATCGTCGGTTTGACTCGGAAAGAGCGGGACACCGTGGAAAGACCGAGGCAAGGCCTCGGAGTACCACGAGGGCCTCGAGTACCTCGAGAGTGCCTCTGGCGGCGCGGGAGCGTCTCGGGAGGCGCTCGGGGAGGCTTCTGAGCACCACAAGGGGGCTCCTAAGGCCTCGGAAGGATCCCAAAGGGGCCGGGAATGCCTCGAAAGGACTTAGAGGGGAAGCCAGAAGGCCTAGGGAGGAAGAGAGAAGTGGGAGGTCTCTCAAAATGAGGAGGGGGAGGCCTCTATTTATAGTGCCAGATTTGGTGCAAAGAGGTCCGTACGGACCTCCTTGGTAATCCAGTTTTTTGGTTTTCCTCGATTTGAGGGAATCTGTGATGATGGAGGAATATTTGCAATTATGGTGTCCCCTGAGCAAGAAGGTCCGTACGGACCATCTTGCATGCAAAGAGGTCCGTACGGACCAACTCGCGGAGTAATCATTTTCCCCTGGATTTGAGGGAATATTGTGGACTTTAAGGAGATTCGATAATTATGACAACAAAGAGGTCCGTACGGACCAATATTGCTTTCCCAATTTCACGAAAATTCCCGAAAGGTCCTTTTATCCCTTTTATCCCGTGAAAGGCTCCTCCCTTGGTTTGGTTGGGGGTTTAGAGAGGGTTTTGAGTGAGAGGGGTCGTCGAGACTGTGTTGATGAGTCTGCGGTGTTTCCCGTGTGTGTGAAAGGGTGTGATCCAGATTGGGGTACTTACAGATATGTATACAGGCTTTATGACACGGACTGGGTAAAAACCAACCGAGTCTGGACGGAGTGTGACGCAAGCGTGCATGGTTGACACTGGCTAGGATTGGATGTTTGGAATGATCCCGTGCGCGTCCGAAAGGCGTCAGGAAGACCAATCGAACTGCAACTGAGACCACTACGGGTTAAGGGTTGTAGTGTGCAATGTACAGGACAAGAGTGCGCGTAGTGTGCGGTCACTAAAATTCTTTTTCTGAGTAAAACAAAAATTTTTGCAGAATTTTTAAATGTATGTACACAGATGTATTATGATGCATTTTTTTGTATTTTTATTTTTTTTGTAAATAAAAAGTAAAACACATGCACACACTCACACACACAACAGTTAAAGAAAGGGGTAAAATGAAAGTTTGACCCTCATCATTGTTTTTTTAAAAATCTTTTATTTTATTTTTTTGTTTAAAAGTTTTTAAAGCAAAATGTCCCCAGCGGAGTCACCAACTGAAATTACTCGAATCCGGCTGCGCGGGCCCCGGCATCTCGCTTGTGCATTTTCGAGTCGGGAGGTGTCGCTGCGTTTGTTCAGAGGAGTCGCCACGCCATTTTGATTTAGCCCAAAACATTGAAAAAGGCTTGTTTAAAAAACTGTTGTTGTGTGATGAGAATTTGAGTTCGGAGGTCAGGTTACGCCTCGGGAAAAGAATAGCAGAGCTCACCCGAGTCGCCTCGTATAAACGAGTCTTTCGATACCCCTCTTTCTTTAAAAGTTGTGTGTGTGTGTATGTGCTTTTTAAAAATGCATGTTGTATATGATGTCTACATTATATGTTATGTATTGAAATAAATTGAAATAGTTTAGGAAGGAAGCCTTACCAATGTTGGTTCGTGTCTGTCTTCCGCTTGGAAATAGTGTTTGAGTGTGAATAGTGCTCCAGAACGGACCGGGATTGCTTCGGGGATGTACCGGTGTCTGCGGACAGAGCTTCGACGTTCCTAGGGAGTGCCAGGTGTGTCCTCAGAGAGAGGTTCGGCGTTCTTCGGGAGTGTTGGGTGTACTCGGGCAGAGGTTCGGCGTGCATCGGGATTGTCGGTTGTGCTCGGGCGGGGAGTTTGGCGTGCCTCGGGATGCCTTAGGATTTTGTTGGCTGTGCCCCGAGCGAGTTCGGCGTGCCTCGGGATGTCTTAGGATTGTTGGTACTGTGGCGAGAGGTTCGACGTGCCTCGGGATGGGCGGGATTGTCAGACGTGAGCTCAGGCTTGCTTCGGGATGGGACCGGGATTGTCGAGCGAGCTCGGGATGGACCGGAATGCCTCGAGATGGATTAGCAAGGCTTCGGGATGCCTCGGGCGGCTCGGGAGCATCTCGGGAGTGCTTAGCGAGGGCTTCGGAGCACTTCGAGCGGGCTCGGAATTCCCCAAAGGGAACCGAAAGGGACCGAGAGTGCCTCGAGAGGACTTAGAGGGGAGCCTGAAGACTGGGGGGGAGAAAGGAGAGAATGGAGGTGTGAAGAAAATGAGAGGGGGAGCCCTCTATTTATAGGGATTGAAAATATGCAAAATGGTCCGTACGGACCATTCTGCAAAACCAAAATTTTGGTTTCCCCGGATTTAAGGAAATATTGTGGACTTTAAGAGGATTTTGTAATTATAATGTATGGGGTGCAAAATGGTCCGTACGGCCATTATGCAGACCAAATATTTTATAAAATTCCTAAAAAGTCTTTTTGCCTTGTTTTATCCCAGAAAGGTCCCACCTTGGTTTGGTTGGTGGTTTTTGAAGGTCACGGGTGTTTGGGATCACGTTTGTGTGAGTCCGCGGTGTTTCCCATGTGCTTGCAAGGGAGCGATTCAGATTGGGGTACTTACAGTACCGTTCAAGGAAAATGTTGTTGATTTGATCCCAAGTATGGCGATCTTCGGGCTTGACCCTTAGGAACCACCGTAATGCTGAACTCTTGAGAGTTTGCTGGAAATGGTCGGCCATTTGCTGGAGGGTTGCTCCTTTTGCTCTCATGTCGAGGACATAAGTGTCAACATGTGTCTGAGGGCATTCGGTCCCATCGAATCTGTCCATTTCGGGCATTCTCGAACTTGACGAGGAGAGATGTG